>PVJS01023358.1:0-29683 GCA_004027185.1 Glis glis | reverse complement strand
AGACCCGGTTTCAAAATAAAGTATAAAAAATAGGGCCGGGGGCATAGTGCGGAGGTAGAACGCCCCTGCGTTCAATCCCCAGTACCGCAAAAAAAAAAAAAGAATCATTTTCTCTGACCCCTCACATAATGCACTGGAAGTAATAGCAGTTGGCACGCAACACATATGTATTAAATTACTGAGTTGCTGAATTTACCACTGTATGGATTAAAAAGGAAAATAATTGTCAAAAAATCATAATTATTATGTAGAAAAATGTTATAATCACATATTCAAACCTGCAGTTATTATATATATATATATGTACATATATATATAGCTGCATATATATGTGTATATATATAATATAATATATATTAGGTGACTGTGGTATGTTTACACATTCATTTTATATACTAAGACTGTTCATAATATATTATGAAGCCAAATAAATGGACTTAAAAGAAAATTGCAAATAATATATTGCAATTTAAAAATATAAGTGCAAAACAAACACATCAAGTCTCTGATTAGATTTGAGATTGCATTTTAGCTAGTTGCATTTTCTACATTTTCTATGATAAAAATTCCACATAATACAAAGTTTTAGAAATTTAGTCTATTATCATATAGCCAGACCTTATATTATGTACAACACACTTACAATACTTGCTTCAGGAAATGCTGAACGCTATTCATAGCAAAATTGGATGATTTTGAAGATATAAAATAAATGTGTAAAACTATCCTGTGGAGACTAGAAACACATACATTAAGCTCACAGTATCATCATAATGACATCAAAGGCCATATAAAATTGAATCATGTGAAAGATTTGTGAAATATAATTCTTATACTTTCCAACTTTTATTATACAAATAAATCAATGGAATTTCTTCCCCTTACATAAGGATCCAGTTATAATCAATATTCTCATACAAAGCTGAATTTTCTCCACATTTACAAATCCATGGTTGATACTATAGAACAATAGTGATATTTATGCTTTATTTTCTGCTATAAGTATGTTTTAAATGGATCCCAGATGGCCTAAGGGAATTATATGTTGTTCTCTAAACATATAACTGAATTCTGGAGAGTGACATTACTGCCAAACAACATTTGAGGTAGCGATACTGATTATTTTCATTCTTACTGAATATGGCAAAGAAGTATACAGAAGAATTTGTAAAGTTAGCAATCTGAGTTGAGTTGATGTTTTCTGGATATGGGGAAAAAACCTCCTGGAAAGAAGTAATGATTACCATAGGAAAATTTAAAACAAGTATTAAAAATTAGAAACCACATTAATTACCTTTTATTCTTACAGAAAATGATTCTGTAAACAGAAGAGAACTATCAATTGAATTATACTGAATTTTATATCAAGCAACTAATTTCAATGATTCATCATGATTGCAATCAGTGAATTATAAGTGGCAGAGAAATTTTTAATTAAATAATAAATAATAGTGTAAACTTATGGATAGCCTCAATGTTTCCTCATTTCTGTAATTTAGTAGTTGGTATGACAATACTACTAACCTACTACTCTCTTTATTTTAAAATTTTTTAATATGCAGTAATTATACATATTAATGAGGTATAGCACATGTACTGATCAAATCAGTAATTAACATTTTCCTCTCATTATTTCTTTTTTTAACATTATATATTTTAACATGATAATTAGTTGTTTGAAAAATATTTTTCAAAATATAATTTTAAGAGAATATTGACAGGAATTCTGGTAAAGGTGTCAGTTTAAATACATACCTCTACTAAGTCCCCTCCTTGAAACCAACCTAATTGAGCAAAGAGAAGAGCAGGTGAAAAAAGAACACAGATGCCAAAATCTGCCCCTAGGGAATATTCTTACCCCCTTCATAGCTATTGAGGGATTTCTTGCAGGCACAGAATATATAGCTATAAATCAAAGACTTTACAAGAATTCACTGGGAGCCTATTGAGAGGGAATTCTGGCCATCCTTATTATACTCTCTTATTCAGGGGCGTGAAATCTAGAAACTTCAGCAAGCCAAGAAAAGGATGAGAAGCACTCATATTCAGTACCCCTTTTCAAGTACCTGATAGAGAAGTGAAAATTTAAAAACCACTGAGTGGTTTGCTCTAACACTGCTTCTTAATAGGAAAATTTGACTTGGGAGTAAGTGGGGTGGAAGTTTCTCTGTTAAAGATGGTAAAGGAGAGTTGAGGTCTGGAAGTTTGAAAGAAAGAGAGAATGTCTCCAGTTTGTGAAAGAAGAAACATCCCAAAAGACAGAATCATAGGAAAGAAGACAACTAACTCTGTGTCCTCCAAATTGCTTTCATATCTTTTTTAAAAAATGTTTCATATATATGAAACAAAAATGTTTGTTACATATGTTTTGTTATATATATTACATATATAACAAAAATGTTTGGTTTTTGTATGAAATATATATGTAATATATAAATATGCAATACTGAGGATTGAACCCAGGGGCATGATACCACTGAGCTACAGTCCCAGCCCTTTTTATTTTGAGACAAGTTCTAACTTTCCAAGACTGGCCCAAACTTGTGATCCTCCTGCCTCAGTTTCCTAAATCTCTGGGATTACAGAGATGCACCACTATAACTTGGCTATGTTCTCTATTGACAAATAAACATTGTATGCACATTGAGGAATAGCTAAAATTAAGCCAATTAATATATGCATTACATCATATGTTTCCTTAACTTTGATTAAAGCAGAATAATTTTTCTTGGTGAATGAAGGTTAGTTAAGTGAAGATAACCTTGAATATATATTCAAAAATATTTGATGGTATTAATTTTTAGCAACATCATAGACCAGTTGCTGAGATTACCCACCTGTCGAAAAACACAAAATTTCCAAATAAAGTCACATTTTAAAACCACCTAAAATTTATCTTTAAATAATGATTAAAATACAGATAAATGAACCAAAAACTAACATCGTCATTTGTGTTGATGACTTTGCCAGAAATGCAAACTAGAGTGGCATTTTTCACATAATACAGGAGAAACAGGATAAAACTCATGGCCTATTTAAGTGGGGAGTCTACTAGGAAATCTCCTAAAATTGTACCCCAAAAGCACCATTCTCTAAATAAATTAGAAGTAGGTTTAGTGTGTATACATAGCAGTATATACACATAATATATATGTATATTATAAAAACTAACACAAATTAAAACTAATAATTGAAAGTAAAAAAGATATGATTTCAAAAGGAATGACAATTAGATTGACATCTGACTTCTAGAAGCATCAATGGAAGCAAGGAGCATTGGTAAAAGAAAAAGTAAAATTATAAGAAAATAATTGAAAAGAATGGAAACCAAAAAATCTAGTTTCATATAGATTGTCATATCACATAAAGAGAGAAATCTAGCTGTTTATAATTCTTAATTCAATTACATTTTATTTCTTATTTTAAAATGTTCTGACAATTTTAATGAATATGGCCTGGATTTTTTTAAGTTCATGTTCCTGGACTCAACTCCCATCCATTTTGGTTCTGCTGCATCTGTGTTATATAGGCATCTCCTGGGTCACAGATTCCTCTATTTTCTTCCATTTCTGGACTTGTTTTCCTCTCTGTTGCAGCAAAATATGATCATTCCAGGAGACTTTACTAATTCCATTTTCAGTTATTCTATAAAATGTGGCTATATTATATTTTTCAGCCTCCTTAATAGGTGGAATTTACTTTGAATCTTAGCTGTAGAGATATGGGCAGAAATGATATAGATGATTTCCAGACCAGTCATTAAATAGTCAACCTTTTTGCATCCTCCATGCTTTATTATTATCATCAATTTTCTGATTACAGGATACATATAAATCAATAGTGGATAAATCACTGAAGAAATGTCAGAGTTACTACAACAAAGGAATAGGAATGACTATAATAGTCACAGCTCTCTGTACCCTTCGTTCCTCACTCCTATCATCTCCATTGACATGAGTAACACTGAGACTTTTACTGTGTTAATCCTCTGAGATGTTGGGGTTGTTTGTCTTTTAAGAACTTAGCATATCCTAATCCTTTATTGAGCTTCTCTATTATGTTTGTTTTCCTTTGCATTAACTTCTGCTCTTTTTACATTTTCTTCCTTCTATTCTCATTTGATTTCACATTATATAAGTACATGGAGAATGAAAAACAGACTTTTGAAGTCTGTTTTTGATGACAGAGTCATCAACAAAATCAAAAGGGAAAACTTTCTTGAAAAAATGAAAATGAAAACAAAATATACCAGGACTTAAGGGATATAGCAAAAGCAACACAAACAGGGAATTTTATAGTAATAAGTGACTACATAAAAAACCCTGAAAGATCTCAAATAAACATAATTATTAAACTCAAGGATTTAGAAAAGCAAGAACAAACTAAACCCAGAATTAATAGAAAGAAAAATGAAATGAGGATGAGAGCAGAAACAGAGACAAAAATGAAAACATAATGAAACAGAAATGGGTTCTTTAAAATGATAAAGAAAATTGACCAACCTTTAGCAAGATTAACCAATTAAAAAGAGGGAAGACCCAAATAAATAAAATCAGAGATGAAAAAGAAGACATTAAAACTGACATCATAGAAATACAAAGGATCATTATGAAAATTATGCTAACAAATTGGTCTAACCTAAAAGAAATGGAGAAATTTCTAGACACACATGACCACCAAATTTAACCATGAGGATATTAAGAAAACTGAATAGACTGACAAGTAATGAAATTGAATCAGTAATAAAAAGTATCCTAGTACAGAAAAGATCAGAACCAGATGAGTTCACTGTTGAATTTTGCTGAATTTTATTAGACTTTTAAAGAGTAACTAAAGCCAATTCTCAAACAATTCAAAGGAAAGAAAGGGAGAGACCCTTTCAAACTCATTCAATAAGGCCAGCATGCCCTGTTACCAAAACCAGATAAGTACACAACAGAAAAAGAAAATAGTCTAATATCCCTGATGAAAAATATTCCACAAAATAGCAGTAAATTGAGTTCAATAGCATATCTAAAAGACTATTCACCATGATCAAGGTGGTTTCATAACAAGGATGCACAGATAGTTTCGTAAATGCAAATTCATAAACACAATACATCACATTGACAGAAAGATTCTCTATATAGACACACCTAAAGACTCTACTAAGAGACTGTTAATATGATTAAACAAATTCAGTAAAGTAGCAGAATACAAAATCAACATATAAAAGTCAGTAGCTTTTATATACAGCAATAATGAATTTAATGAGAAAGAAATTATGAAAGCAATTTCATTGATAATAACTACATAGAATAAATAAAATACCTAGGAATAAACTTCACCAAGGAGGTAAAATACTTCTACAATGAAAATTAAACAACACTGACAAAAATTTGAAGAAGACACAAAAGGATGGAAATACTTCCAACATTCATGAATTAAAAGTAATATTAGTAAAATATCCATACTACCCAAAGAAATATAGAGATTCAACAAAATTCCTATGAAAATGCAAATGACATTCTTCACCTAACTTGAAAAATTTTTAAATGTCCAAAAATTCATATGGAAGCACCAAAACTCCAAAGCAATTTTGAGCAAAAAGCTGGGGCCAAGATAACTCCTGATTTCAAGACATATAACAGAGTCATAGTAACCAAGATAGCATAGTATTGTTATAAAAGCAGACACAATGACCAATGGAACAGAATAGAGTTGCCAGAAATTAGCTCATGTATCAATATTTAATTGATTTTTTACAAAGGAGCCAAAAACATACATTGGAGAAAGTATAGTCTCTTCACCAAATGGTGCTGGGAAAACATAATATCCACATGCAGAAGACTCAAACTTGATCCTTATCTTTCACCCTGCACACAGGGTGTATCTGCCACAGTTGCTTCTTTGAAAAGTCAAACTGTGCATGGTGGCACACACCTGTAATCCCACTACCTGGGAGGGTTCTAAGAAAGGAGAATCTCAAGTTTGAGGTCAGCCTCAACAACTTAGCAAGACCTTGTTTCAAAATAACATAGGATTGGGGGTCTATCTCAGAGGCTGAATACCCCTGGGTTCATTCCCTAGTGTCAGAGAGAGAGAGAGAGAGGACAAATAAAATTGATAAATTTTGAATAGCTAATTAGTAAAAAGAAGGCACAGATAAAATGAATTGGGATTAAAAGGATTTAGATTATTATAAATACTACAGACAAGGAAATATAATGAAGCTGTAATAAATAAATTTAGATCAATTTGAGAGTGCTGGCAGATGCCTGTAATCCAGTACTTGGGAGGCTGAGATGAGAGGATCATAGATTTGAGAACAGTCTAAGAAAGAAACATAGCAAGACTCTCAGCAATCTAGTGAGGTCCTGTGTCAAAGCAAAGAAATTACCAAAAAAGGGCTTGGGGGGTGTAGCTTGGAGTTAGAATGCCCCTGGGTTCAATTACCAGTACCACAGAGAGAGAGAGAGAGAGAGAGAGAGAGAGAGAGAGAGAGAGAATGAACATTTGGGTTCAATTCTCAGTAATAAATAAATAAATAAATAAATAAAATTAAAATTTTAAAATTTAGGTGAAATGATAGGTACTTAGATAAATTTATCAAAACTTAATAAAAATAGATATAAACACTGAAGAGTTCTAAAACTATTAAGTACTGAATCAGTAGTTAAAAATGTCTCCCTGTGATAACCCTGCTGAGAGACAATTCCTCAGAGTCTCCTATTATATTGGCATTTTTTGCAAGCAAAGTCATTGACAGACTTTCTTCTGGACTTCATTTTAAAAAATATGTGTAAAGTAAACATCCTTGGAAGAAAGAAACAGAGTTTCTCTCTCTAAGACAAAGATGAAGAGTTCTTGTACTACAGTAATAACAAATATCATGTCTTTCTCTCAGGCAAACGTCAGGCAGACTTATTATAGGACCAATGGACCTGTACTACTCATTATAGGAAATTTGGGATGCTTAAACTTTGTGGTCTTTATTCTGTAATGTCTCCTAACATATCCTGTTAAGAAATGCAGTCTAGAGGAGCCAGCCAAGATGCTGAGATTTTGATTACTGCTATTGCTATAGGCAATGAAGTCCTTTATATCTGACCCACATGTCTCTTATCTTCTGTCAGTATCCCTGAAACTGAGCCAGATAAACTTGTTAGCTTGCTAGCAGGGGAAAATGTCAATCCTTCACAACACTTTCAAGACATGGACAGTTTCACAGATGATACTTTCAAACATTCAAGGGAGATCATTCCAATATTTCACAAAATATTCTCAAAACTACTAAATATTTAAATTCATCAATCAAAAGTCAATCTTTGAAGAAAACTTGAAACTTGAATTATTTGTCTGCTGAGTTCAGCCAAACATTAGTTCAAATTTACTAATTTGTACTTAAAAATATACTCAAACTTTTCCAGGCAAAAAGAAAAAGAGAACACTGTACCAACAGTTATAGACATGGAACTGCTCTACTTAGGTCTCCCTTCAACCAATGAATATTTTCCTCAGTTGATCTGAGTACTGTCGGCAGATAGCTTCCAATTGTCAAGTCCTTTATGGTTTGCCCGAGATGCAAACAACTGCCCATTTTTTCCTCCAGTTCTCCCTCCTCTCTTCTTTCCACAGATGTTGATGGCTCATAAATATCTTATACACCAAACTCCATCAGCAGCTACTCTAATAAACACAACCTAAAACACCAAAATAGGAAAAATATAGATCAATTTTACTAATAAGCGTGATGAAAATTCTGAAACAAAATATTATCAAATTTAATCCCGTAATAAATTGAAAAGATAAGATCTCATGAACAGCTTGTATTTTTCAAAGAAATTAAAGTCACATTTAACAATAGAATATCTATTAATGAATTCTGCCATATTATTAGATTAAAGGAAAGGACAATATGAATTTCTCAAGAAATGCAGAAAACTACAACTAATAAAATTTAATATGCATTAATGATAAATAAAACTCTCAGCAAACTATTTTTAGTAGATAATTATTAATTTGACAAAGAATACCTCAGAATTCTGCAACAAACATATTTCTTGGTGACAAGTGAAAGTTTTTCTTTGAATTTGTAAACAAATTAAAGATTTCTTCTACCCACAAGATTTAATATATATACTGTTGGAGGTTCTAACCAATGTAGTGATACAAGAAAAATTAATTTATAATAATATAAAGGGATGAAATGATTAAATGAAACTTTTATATTCACAAATGATAGTTAACAGATTGTCATAACAACATACTGTAACTTATTGTCTTATTGTTATCATGGGAACCTCAGTTTCACCCTGAGTTTGTATTGTATCTTATACTATATAATATTGTATACAATATTATATAATATTGTATACAATATTAATATAATAATATAATACTATATAATATAATATAATAATATAATATAATAATACTATATAATATTGTATACTATATAGTATTTTATACTATATAGTATTGTGTCTTATACTATATTGTATCTTATACTATATAAGAAAATGCTGGAGGGCAGTCAAGTACTGCACTTGGTTCTCATGCCTGTGTAGTCTTACTGGCCAGTAATAAAGACTCTCATTTAACACCTTTGGTGGTCTGATTGGTCTTGACTGGGATGCTACCTTGCAACATTTGGAGGCCCCAGTGAGATCCCTCAAAACCGTCAACCCGAGGTCTGGTCCGGGACTCTGCCAGAGAGGGGCTGAGAGATGGACAGGAGCTCCTAGGGGAGGCACCACCTGAGTTGTTCCAGGGCCCCAGGTAGCTCTCCTCTCCTGTCTCTGGGATCCGGTGGTTCCTGAGATGAAACCTTTGAGAAAACCAAAGTCAAGAGTCACCTGTGTTGAGGACCTCCAGAGGTAAGGTCAGGGGAGCACTCTTGGGAGGACATGCAGGAGAGGTCAGACGTGGCCATCGATCTGGTGTCCAGGGTACTGTGTGAGACATCACTGGCCCACTGGTTAAGGTACAGGTGTATGAGTGATTAGTGGCCACTCTGTGTTTGCCTTGCTGTTTGTCTGTTAATTGTCTTTAATTGCTGTCCTATTATGTCTGTCTGTCTGAAAGGAGTGTATCAGCTGTTGATTTGTCTCTGTCCTGGAATGAATGAAGCAAGAGTCAGCTCAGTCAATCCTCTGACTGAGTTTGAGTTTGTGGTTTCATGGCCGGGGTCCTTAAGAACCCAAGGAAGGCTATGAGATCTGAGTAGCAGACCTGAGTAAGACTGGCGAAAGCTGTTGCTCCATGGAGACATATGATCTATGGTGGTGCTGAAATTAGCCATTAAGACGTAAGCCACATTAGCTGGGCCACTATGGTTAAATCTTCACTGGCCAGGTCTGCGACTGAGTGTGGTCTTGTCCCATCTGTGTCAGAGGGTCTTAACCCTCCATGCTCTGTCAACTTGATGTTTGCCAATTTGTGTTCTCACCCCTTATTACTGCTATTTGTCATTTGTGACTGTGTGCCATTTTTGTCTGTGTGCCGTTTGTGTCTGTGTGCTGTTTGTGTCTGTGGTACAGTCAGATTGAGATCTGCATTATACAGTCTAATTCTAGAAATCAGTTGTGGGTAAATAAATCAACCAGGATGGAAATAGAAGGTGGTATGTGCTCTAAGACTCCCCCCCCCTTTAAGGTGTATGCTTAAACCTTTTAAAGAAATTACTTTAAAATTTTTCTAAATATGGTATTTCTTTCTCCCCGTCACATCGGCTGCAAAAGAGAAAGTGAAAGTAATGCCGCCCTTCCCAGCATGCCTGGAGGGGAATAATTCCCCCACCCTACATGCTTGACTGGTCTTGGCCTAAGAGAGGGTTTTGTCTTTGGGCTACTCTCCCCTCCCCATACCCAGAACAAATCTACATTTGGGGAGGCGATACAGGCACCCAAGGAAGCTGAGGCAGCTGCGGCTCCCATGCCCGATTATGGTTCATGTCCCCCCTCTGTTCTACCAGGGACCTCTGCCTAAGTCTTTCAGCTGATAAATTATACACTGACTAACAAAGTGGTATTGTTGTTTTTTTAATTTAAAGTAATTAATTCAGAGGTTCATTACATTATCTTGGTTAAGTATTGTTTATTGTTACTTCATGTTGGGTTTTTAATTTGGGTTTTTAATTTTCCTTGTTTTCTGACTGTTAAGTTGATAAGATTACAAACCATGTAATGGTAAAACATTGGCTAACATCTATTCATGCTTACTTGACATCTAAAAGTATGTAATATGCTCAACCAGCCGTGCCCCAAATATGTGGGAGATATTTTATAACCTAAGTTTCAGTCAACATTTAAAAAAAAAAACTGGGTTTTCCTTCATGGCAATCTTACCTGTAGTTTTGTCTTTTTGCCTTTCCTCCATTCCTTAGTTTGACTTTTGTTAAGTTGTTTCCTCTAAAAATTGTACTGGAATATTTTAAGCCAAGCTGATCTTTCACCAGATGTAAATGTAGGAAACTCGCTATCAGACTGGGCTCCACATTCCTGCCAGATAGCAATGCCCAAATGAAGCAGATTTTACCTTCTAAGGGATCCTCTGGGGACCCCAACTCTATTTAAGGTAAGGAGAGTTTGGAATTTTGCCAAGTCCTATTAAAAGACCAATGAGCCATTAATATTGCCTTCATTATTCTGTCACCCCCAGACATTAAAAAATTAATTACAAAAGTTAAAAGCTAACTAGGGCACTAGTAGAAGCTTTCAGGAAAACAAATGATAAAAAGTCCAGAGGTAAGGGCCAGAGACAACCAAAAAAAAAAAAAAAAAGGAAGAGGCTAAAAAAGTAGTTTACTTACTATATAAAAAATTGGGGACAAACATGTCAAGTTCCTTGCAGATACCGAAATGACTCAGCGCTAAAAAAAAAAAAAAAAAAAAAAAAAACTAGGACCTACAAGGTCCCGTCAGCTAACCATCCAGGGTGCTTCCTATTCTTGGACTACATCCTGTGCAATGGACTTGGGCCAAGGTACTGTGACTCACTCCTTCCTTGTTGTATCAGATTGCCCATACCATTGTTGGGATGGGACCTCCTCCAAAAGTTGGGGGCCCTAAGGCAGTGCAACAGCCAGGCCTTAGGGGAGCAAAGGAGGCACCACCCGGGCTGGGCTAGCATTGGGTAGCAGGCTCAAGGAAAGGCTGCCAAGAAGCTGCAGCAAGTCCAGGAACTCGAAAGTGTGTCTAGGGCCCTGAATGAGGACAAGTCCGAAGCCATTCAGCTAGGCAAGGAGCCATAAAAGCTGAGACAACAGGGCTATGGGGGGCAGCTGGAGGAGAAGGCAGTTGCCAGGGAGCAGGCAAGCTGCAAGCTACAGACCACCCAAGCCCAACTCTCAGAATAAAGACAGTGCCAGGAGGAGGGACCAGAGCTCTAAAGGTAAGAAAAAAGAAAGCTAAGTGCCAAACAGCCCAAAAAGCTGAGTCCCTGGCCCAACGCCTGGCCAAAAGGGACTGAGGCAGTGGAATATCTAAAGCAGGGGCAGTGCCGACTGTAACAGGAGCTGGATGACATCATTGTGAACCTGGAGCAACAGTGACAGCTCATGAGCACCTTGGAGAAGACAGCCAGAGAGGAGGCCCTAGAACCAGTGGGGCCACTTAAGATCCTGGTCATGCTACCAGAACTAGGCCTGCCACATAGGCCTACCTATACACCAGAAGGAGAGACCTGAGCCAAACAAGATGGGGGCTAAGCAAGAAGAGATGGGATGGCTGTTGCTGCTCAGACCAAGGTATTACATCCCACAATTGGACCAGGTCGCCAAGGATATTGCATACAGATGCCAGATTTGCACTCAGGTAAATCAGAACAGAGGAAAATGAGCTCCAAAAGGAATATGTGCCTGAGGTACTGTGCCTGGGGAACATTGGGAATTGGACTTTACTAAAATTAGACCAACTATTTTTGGATATAGGTAACTCCTATTGTTGGACACATTCTCAGGGTAAGTAAAAGCTTTTCCTACCCAGACTAAGACAGCCTCCATAGTTAAAAAGAAACTGCTCCAAGAACTAGTTCCTAGATTTAAATTTCCCTTAACTCTGGGGTCTAACAATGGCCTGGCTTTCATAGCCCAAATCTCTCAAAACCTGGCAAAAGCATTAAATAGTGATTAAAATTACATTCTGCTTATAGGCCACAGAGTTTAGGACAGGTAAAAAGATAAATAAAACCCTAAAGGAAACTTTAAGTCGGTTATGGAAACAGGCAAAAGTTGGCCAATCTCCTTTCTTTTGACCTTCTTAGGGCCAGACGTACGCCTTACCATGAAGGATTTACTCCTTATGAAATCATGTTTGGGAGACCACTGCCTATCCTCCCCAAACTGAGAGACACACATAGGGAAGAGATAACTAACCAATCCCTTCTTAAGTCATTACAGGCTCTACAACAAACCCAAAAAGCCATCCTCCAGACGGTTATATGATTAGACCCCCACTTGCCATGGAGCCTGCCTGCCAGTTCCAGCCCAGTGATCTGGTATGGATCAGGAGAATTCCAGTCTGGACACTGGAGCCCACCTGAAAGGGCCCATATCCTATAGTCCTAACTGTTCTAACTGCAGTAAAAGTGGCCAGAGTTTCTTCTTGGATCCATCATACCCAACTAAAGAAAACTACAGAGGAAAAAGAAAAATGGGCTGTCACCATGACCAAAAATCTACTAAAGATAAAACTCAAACATGTTCTTTAATGACTCTTTTCCTCTTCCTTTAGGTCATTGCTCCAAAAGGAGTAAAGCCCATTGCCTCCCTCTGCCCAGCTACTTGGAGGTGGGAGCTCATAAAGGGTGGGGACAGGAGGGTACTGGCTAACATAACCACAGATAGCTAGCCCACTTTCAAAATAGACCTCTATGACCTGATAACTTGGAAATATGTAACTTTCAGGCCCTACTCAGAAGATGTGCTTAACAGTGGGGATTTAAGTTTTAAACAATCTTTACAGAATACTGTTTTATGTATGTTCAGCATATGGGGAATCATTTTGTCTAAAAAATGGTAAATACTACTGTACAATCTGGAAATGTTTAATGAGGCTTCTTAAACTCATAATGATCACATCCAAGTTGAGTGAGAGCCAATGCCTAATACCTGCTCCCCAGGTAGTTGTAACCCCCTAACTATCCAGGTCCTAAACTGGACATCTAACGACTGGGAAACAGGCAAAATCTGGGAAATATGACTAAATGCCAGGGAAAAAGACCCTAAACATAGATCCACTATTCAAGAGGAGTTCCCAAGTAAAGCTCAACTCCCTATTGGTCCAAATAGTAACCTTTACTTAAACTCTAATAAAGGTCCATAAGGTTCTTAACTACTCCTCGCCAGAGCTGGACCAAGACTGTTGGCTATGCCTAGACCCCAGACCTCCTTATTACATAGGCATTGGAGCAAATTAGACCATCACCCAGCTTACAGATCATGCTAATTGTAATTGGAATCACCCTTAAATTACTCTAGGTGACTTACAAGGACAGGGGCCTTGTGTTATGTCTTCCAGTTATAACTTAAATAATTATCCCTATAAAAGTGTCTGCAACAGTAGCCAGCACACCAAACATTTTTCCAGGCCACTGAGACCACCTGATTGGTCTATACTAATGGACTTAACAAGTGTATAGCCTCTGATGTGTTTGAAGATACTGGTCCATGTCATCTCTTGGGTATTTGCCTACAATGAAAAAAAGGGAAGAATCCATCTCCACATAGATTCTGGAGATCTCCAACAACTACGGATAAAAAGAATAACCCCCGTATTAGTTCCCCTACTGGTAGGACTAGGAATTGCAGGGTCCACAGCTATAGGAGCCTCAGCTCTAATAGTAGGAGATGAAAACTTCAAGGAGTTGAGTGCCCAGATAGATGTCAACCTAGAACATTTAAAAAATTCTCTCTCTTGATTAGAAATCCAGGTCAATTCTTTGGCTGAGGTAGTACTCCATAACTGAAGGGGCCTAGATCTCCTATTCATAAAGCAAGATGGTTTTACATGGCATTAGAAGAGACATGTTGTTTTTATGCTACTCAATCTGGAGTAATCAAAAAGAGTTGAGCCCCAGTTCTCCATAACTTACAAGAGAGAAAAAAAAAGCTTAAACACAAATCCACCAACTGGTATCAGTCCCTCTTTTCATGATCCCCTTGGCTCACCACCCTGCTGACTGCCTTAGCAGGACCTCTGGTTATACTGCTTTTAACTCTGACAGTGGGACCCTGTTTAATAAACTACTTGACTAATTATGTCAAAAAGAGAGTTCATGCAGTAAAAATCTTGGTCTGAAGGGGTCATTATAACCCCTTGTCAACTACTGAGTCCATGATTTGACTCAGGCCCATAGAACCAGTGGGGAATGTGATGATGCATAGTTAGAGCTTGTTGGCCAGGGTAACTTAGTAGCTAGAATGACCCCATACTTGTTACTCAGAATGACCTCAAACCTGGCCCTAAAACAGGAAAGTTGGCCTTGAAAAAAATTAAACCAGGACATTGGCAGGATAGTTAACAGATTGTCATAACAACATATTGTAACTTATTGTCTTATTGTTATCTTGCTAACCACCTATTATTGCTTCTGTACTTTTATTATGCTTGACTTGCTTGATGTACCTGAATACTATGGGAACCATAGGAGCTTCCCACCCCCTGCTATAGAAACCTGCCATGGGTATTGTAGTAACTCCAGCAGACGATACTTGCTCCGTAGTCTTGCCACGGAGGGTGCTGCTTTAGGCAGCACCCAAATAACTGCTCCGTGGTTCCTGCCATGGAAGGTCACTGCTCCCTACAGCTTCCAAATAACTACTCTGTGGTTCCTGTCACAGAAGGTCACTGCCCAGACAGCTTCCGAATTTCTGTGGTTCCAGCCATGGAAGGTCACTGCACCAGGTGACTTCCAAACAATAGTCATCTCCCATGAAACAACATGAAGTCTGATATAGTAATTTGCAAAATAATTACATTTAATAATTGGGGGATTGGGGAGCAGATAGAGATGACAAATTCTCCTGGCCTTCTATAGCCAGGGCCTTATTTTTATAGGAACCTTAAAAGTTAATCAAACACAGAAATCAACAATTATCACAGATTACGGTAAAGGTTAATCAAGCACATAAACCAGCAATTATCACAGGTTACGGTAAAAAAGGTTAGTGAGGCAGGCATGTGACAAACTTAGGGGAAGGAGGGATTAACCATTACTGGGTGGAGATGACATCAGAGACAGCACCTTAAAGATTACACCAGGTCCCTTGGAATGTGTCTGCTTGTGGACAGATCCCACCCAGCCAAATACCATGTATCCAAACTGGGTTGGTCCAAGATGATAATCTCAGTGTGCTTCTAAGACAGGCCTTGGCCCTCGACATCTCCCCCTTTACTTTTAGAAAAAAGGCCGGTAAAATTAAGTTTGGAATTTTCATTTCTCAAACATCAATTGTTTCCATCTGGTTATGCAGACTGCACAAAGAATAAAAAGTAATATTACGACCAAGATAACCAAATTAAGCAGCCTCATACATGAGTAAGTATTACTTAAAGAGTTAAGACCAAAAATATCAGCCAGGCTTTTTCAAAATTTAGCGTCTGTAAACTTTGGAGTTTAGTATTAGCCATGGCTAGACTGAAATTTTAGAATATCTAATGAAACATTATGAAAAGGATCTAGTAAATTAACATGTTACAATATTTAGCAATATTATAATGACATTTGTAAACATTGTGACTATTTTAAGTCCTATAATATTTTCCAGTCCAAATCACAGAGTCTTATAACTGTCCAATTTCTTTTTTGAGGATTTTTTGATTGACATGAATCTGAATCTGCTTTTGAAAGTCCTGTAAATATTTGGCATTTTGAACTGAGTGGTGGAGGGCCACAGCTGCAGTAGAGGTGGAGGCAAGAATTTCAGCCAGAGTTTCATCCCAGTAATCAGTCACCAGATAAAGCTCCTGTTCTTCTTAAGCAGTTCTTGCATGAAGGTGGCTGTACAAAGGCAGCTAAGGGTGTCTCCTGTCAGTTTTCCAAGCACAACTGGTGTCCATGCTGTAACAGAACTCATTAAAATCATAATGCCAAAGACACTATCTCAAATGGTATTACCATAGGGCACATATTATTTTAACTTGATTCAGTAATCTAGACCTACAGCTCAACTAAAACCATCTAGAAGCTCTCCTATGGGGTCCCAAATCAATAACCTCTTTCTCTATTAATCAGCTTTGGAGGATGGGTAGTTATACATTCTGACCATCTTAACAATTTATCTGATGGATCCTACTGTCTCTTTTGGGCACTAAAAGCCTGGGAGTTAACTGTGTGGCATTAACCTATTGCCAGGCATCAGAACTGAAGCTGGTAAGAAAAATTAATTGTGCCTTTTGATTTCCCTTTGTTAGGTATGTAGGCTAGCCAAGTCTCTTTCTAGGTCTAAAAAATTCTGTAATGTTTCATAAAACACACAAAGGAACCTATATAGATCTTCCTATAAATTTATACTCCTATTGAGAACTATCTCCTGTGCTAAGAAGCTGTTTTGGTAAATATGCAGTATTGTTTTAGTTAATGGTAGTTGGCATGTTAAACATGACGATAGCCAACATCATTAGAAATGTTTTCTGGAGTTCTAGCTTGTGATTAACCTAATCTGTCCAAATGTGATTTAGCCCTCTGGGTGGTGACCTTGTTGTCCACGGCCTCACTGCTCAAGCGACTGTCACTCCCTGAGGGGTAAACTTTAGTCTTTTGATTTCTTCAGTCATCTCTTGAGTTTCTTGTTTGATATGGTCTGATATTTTACCTGGAATTTAAACACAAGCATCATTATTTTTTACACAAGCAAATCCTCTGCCAAGAGTTTTTAATGAAAAGGGACCTTTCCATTTTCCATTCAAGGGATCCTTTTTAGAAGACCTGAGGAATAAGTTGAGTCAGTGAATGAGTTTCCATTGCATGTCTTTGAGACTCATCATCAATTTGAAAGAAAAAAAAATTAAGAATAATAAGAGAATCCTTAGGGAAAGCATGACTCTGTATTCCCCCTTTTTTGCTTTAAAATATTTTTTAATTGAGGTTAATAGATTATGGCTGATGATATTTAGTCAAAGTAAAACAGGTATAAACCAGGTTTTCTAAATGACAAGGATTTTTTAAATGGTATTAAACATCAGATATAATGTATTGCATAAAGAGATCACTTATTGGTTACCTTGTATGTATATAAAATCCATATTTATTTTTGTTAGGTATGGGGTTAGCTGCAACAGACTGGAATTTTACCTGTAGGTTTTTGCTTATTTAGATTCTCTCCTCTGTGTAAAAGAGGCAGAAAAACAACACCGAATCACTAAGCTGAATCATGAAAAGGGCAGTTAATAAATCTCTTGTATTTCTTATTTGTGGTTTTTGTTTGAATGTTTATGAAGCAGATAGGCTCTCACCCTGTAACAAGATTTTCCAACATGTAACATCTTACTCTGATTTTGCTAGATGTAGTAACTACAGGTCTGACCAAGAGATTATCTTGATGAAGATGTAATATTTTTATTTAAGCTAGGCCTTAGTAAATTGTTACCTAGAGCAAGAAAAGAACCCTATTGTTTTAAGAAAATACAGGAAAACTGCCTTAATAAAATGTGAAAAAACTTTGCTTTTAGGCTAGTATTTTGTAAAATTTTACAAAATTTACAGATCGATATCTTAAGAAAACCTAATTGAATCAAAGCATCAAATGTAATTTTTAGAAAACCCTTTAAATAATTTTTTAAATTTTAGCCAATCTTAATTACACATCCTATACAATTCATCTCTTTCTTTAAATCTCCTGCAACTTGCTTAACCTTTTGTAATTTTTGTTCTCATCTTTCTCTTTCCATATGGAATAACTTAATCATTTAGAACAAAATTTTACCATGTACTATCCTTTCCCATCTAAAAACATTTTCCTCTTTACTTTAACCTTCTTACTAAAATACCTCTTCATTTTACTAAATATCTCCTTTTATTTATTGGGTTTTCTTATATTAAAACAAATCCTTATAAGAAATCTTTTAATTTGGATAAATTACCTTTTTTAGGTAAGATAAAATACTTTGTTTTTAATAGTCATTAATCAAAACATAGCCTAAAGATTCTTTAGCCTTTTATATATAGAATTACATTTTAATAAAAATTTCAACTCAGTAATTTGCTTTTAGTATATATCCAAAGGAAGGCAATCTTAATCTGTTTTTGCCCATATAAAGAACATATTTGATAGACTTGAATGTATTGTCTTTTACTGATGTTAAAGAACCAAGAATATTTTATATTTAGCAATTGATGTTTAGCATTTTAACTTACACAATTTATATATTTTAAGGATAGACATTTTTGAAAGCTTATACCATTTATATTTACTCAATTTACCAGTTTTAATAGCTGTTTTAGATTACCTGTGAAAACCAAGATGTTAAACAAGCATAGTTAGTATTTTAAGCCTTTTTTTTCTTTCTGTAAAGGAAAAAAACTAAATGAAAATGGTCACTATACTTTAGACATCTAACAGAAACAGATACACTCCTGATTGGCAAAGCATCCTGGAAAAGAATCATGTTAATAATAATTTTAATAATATCTTTTACTAATTTTTATCAACAAATTTGAATTAACTTTTTTTTAAGAATTTAGGTCACATGAACTGAAAAGTTATTTGGATCCATTTTAGTTGTTATTATTTAATTTGTGAGTACTCATTTATTTGAAAGCCAATTTTTGGTACCTAGACAGACAATACATTTACACATACAGACATACATATAGACAGAAAACAAATATCTTGTAGCTTTAATTTGCCAGGTATCTTATTATTTATTTATTTATTTTTTGCTGATAGGACACCATGCATTGTGTCAGATTATAGATATCTATTTTGTTCCAGTGAGCAACAGACTACAAGATTGACACAAATATGAAAGTCTATATAGCAGGAGATATCTGAGGCAGAGCCCACCAGTCAAAGCTGACACTAAATAGAATAATTTAGGTGGCCACTTGTCGCTTTGAGGAAGACTATACATCAGACATTACCACTGCTTGTTTTTTAGGGAGAAAAACTCTAAATATTTAGATTTGTATTATCTTTTAGAATGAACTCTTATTTCCAAATTTACATTAGAGCCAAACTGGATAACGAAAGTAGTTTTTTCTTCATTTTTAAAGTCTTTAGCCTTTTATCTAATATATACTCCAGGGATAAGTATTTATGGATAGCATGATTTAAAAAAATTTAAAGCCTGAGATATGTATCCCTCACTATATTTTAAAAGACAAACATTATTTTAAGCAGGAATCGGTAAAGAATGACTGAAGGCCTTTTTTTTCAAAACAAATTTGAAGTCAAAGAGAACATGTTTTCTTAAAATTTGCTGCAAATTATTTCGATTAGGACCCTGTGTAACAGGATAGACAGACATGATTTGTTGAAAAATAGGATCTCCATCACCTGTCCTGCATTCAATCCCATTTTTAGAGCCACATACAATGGAGTATAAGGAATTGGAAGATCACTGAGCTGGGGAGGAAAAAATTGCTGCTATCTTTACTCTCATTTCTCCTGAAGATGACTCAGGAGGCATGGAAGGCTGGGTGGCGGCATGGCCCATCTTCTCTTGGGGGGACTTTTTGTTAATGACAGGGAAAGCTTGGGTCTCTTGAAGAGGTTCTAAACAAGCTTTAATGAGAGGCTAAGTAGAGAAGACGATTACTGGTACTTTCATTCCCTGACATCAATATTGTTTTAAAGTTTGACCTACCCAATCCCATACCTCCGGATCTAATATTCCCTCCTCAGGGAACCAGAGGCAGGCTTGTACAGTCCAACCTAATATTTTTTTTTATATCCTGCTGCTTGACAGAAGCTCCCCCCCTGCTTAAGCAAACAGCAAAGCAAATTACATTGATGTGACATATCAGACGAAATATTCCCCATGTTACCTGACTGAAAAAAAAAATATATCCCTTTCAAACCGGTCACAACCTGACAGATAAAGGGTGCAAGTGACTTACCAAAACTCTGGGGTTTCATGAAAATTCTGAGGCTTCCAGTCCCACACTGAGAGCCCTACGTTATGGGCACCACTTATTGCGGTAACTCCAGCAGATGATACTTGCTCCGTAGTCCCTCCACGGAGGGTGCTGCTTTAGGCAGCACCCGAATAACTACTCCGCGGTTCCTGCCATGGAAGGTCACTGCTCCCTGCAGCTTCCAAATAACTACTCTGTGGTTCCTGCCACAGAAGGTCGCTGCCCAGACAGCTTCCGAAATTCCATGGTTCCAGCCATGAAAGGTAGCTGCACCAGGCAGCTTCCGAACAATAGTCTCCCACAAAACAACACGAAGTCTGATACAGTAATTTGCAAAATAATTACATTTAATAATTGGGGGATCGGGGAGGGGATAGAGATGACAAATTCTCTTGGCCTTCATAGCCAGGGCCTTATTTTTATAGGAACCTTAAAAGTTAATCAAACACAGAAATCAACAATTATCACAGATTACAGTAAAGGTTAATCGAGCACAGAAATCAGCAATTATCACAGGTTATGGTAAAGGTCAGTGAGGAAGGCATGTGACAAACTTAGGGGAAGGAGGGATTAACATTACTGGGTAGAGACAACATCAAAGACAGCACCTTAAAGATTACACCAGGTCCCTTGGAATGTGACCGCTTGTGGACAGATCTCACCCAGCCAAATACTATGTATCCAAACTGGGCTGGTCCAAGATGATAATCTCAGTGTGCTTCTAAAACAGGCCTCAGCCCTCGACACCCTGAGCTTGTATTGTATCTTACCCTATATAAGAAAATGCTGAACCGGGCGTGGTGGCGCACGCTTGTAATCCCAGTACTTGGGAGGCTGAGACCGGAGGATCCGGGTTCACGGCCAGCCTCAGCTACTTAGTGAGGCCATCTGCAACTTAGTGAGACCCTGTTTCAAATTAAAGAATAAAAAATAGTGCTGGGGGTGTAGCTTGGAGGTAGAATGCCTCTGGGTTCAATCCCAAGTACCACAAAACAAAAAAAAAAGAAAATGCTGGAGGGCAGTCAAGTACTGCACTTGACTCTCATGCCTGTGAAGTCTTACTTGCCAGTAATAAAGACTCCCATTAAACACATTTGGTAGTTTGATTTGTCTTGATTGGGACACTACCTCACAACATATAAATATTAATGATATTTATACTTTCCATAAAAAAGCCAAATAAATTTAAAACTTGAATGCACAATTTAAAAAGCATCAAGAGAAATGTATGCAGAGCTTTATCTAACAAAACACCTGCAAGATTTCTAATAAAATATAATTTGATAATAGACATTTAATATCTAAAGAAATCAAGTTAATAAACATGCTAATTCTTTCCAAATCAATATACAAATTTAATGCAATCTCAATGAAAACATAACTCAAGACTTATTTGTAAAATTTTTCAAGCTAATTCTAACATCTTTAAGATGTTAGAAGCATAAGGACAATCAAGATTCTCTTGAACAACAGCAAGGAATCATACTGGCTTTGAGATTTAAATCCTATACCAATGGTGTTGGCATAGGAACAGGTAAACAAACAAGAAAAGATAGATGGACCAAAGACTGACAAAGGCATGAACTCTTAATGCATCATAGAGGTGGTATGGCCAATTAGCTGAGAATCATGAAACATTTTCCTTTAAATATTTGTTTCCTTAAATATTTGGGTCACAACCTGCTATCAATAAGGCTTCAGATTCATTTCACAACACCACTCATTATAGCTTAAAGAATAAGTTTTATTGGAATAAGTAGAAAATAACATAGCTGTGAATCAAAGAAAAGAAAAGGCACTGGTGTTCTGATTCTTCCATCTGCAGGGTCAAGGCATTGCTGAATCCACAGAGTGAATCCATATGCCCCTCAAAAGAAATGACCTAACTCAAAATTGCTGTAGGACAAGAATGAAAACAGACTCATCTGTTGTTGGCTGATGTTGGCTGTGCAATGCCAGCCTGCCTGTTTATGGTTTATAACTTTAAATGACATTGGCTGGGAAATCCAGAATTTAGGAACCAATGGAAATTGCATTTCCCTGCTGGAGGATCATATCATTGGTTCTGTGAGAAACTGAGCTCAGGTGCAGTCTCAATCTCCAAGAGATTGGGCCCCTTGCTGCCTGCTGGTTATTTACCCAGGCAACCCAGAACAAGTAATCAGTATCATTTTCAAACACTCCTGCTCCATGTACTACAGTGATGCTGGGATAACTGGTTCTAGCTGTAAACTGATTAATCTAGTTTGTTCATGCACAGTTCCCAGGAATTTTATTGTTTGTATTCTGGTTTGTTTTGTGATTTGTTTGATTGAGATGAAAGAATAGTAGCTGTTTTCCCATAAACACTTTGCCAGGTTATGCTTAAAGCAATCTTAAACCAAATTCTCCAAAACATACAATATTTATTAGTAACAATACACAATACACTAGCAACACTATGCAAAACAATTTATTTAATCTGATTTGTAAACTTAATAAATCCTAATTATCTGTGCTTTTAGGTACCCCAACCATACCTTGATGACAAAAGAACTTAAAATATTCCAAAGGATGCAAAAAAAATATTCCAAAGGAGACCTCTTTTGTTATTATTCTTATACACAGTATCTAGCAACCAAAATTCTTCTTAACCAATGATTCATGACCTTTTAAGGATCAAATAATAGGCACCTAATGTGCAGGTACCACCTTGTCTAGCTTCTTAGACATTATTTGAATATGGGTGGGAGTGCTGATAAAACATTTGGTATAAGCAATAAAATGTGAAGATTAATGATTTCTCCAAAAGTCTCATTTTATACTATTAACAAGCAATTAATTCATTCAATAAATTTTATTTTTGACTATGGAAATAGGCAAATCATTTGTTGTGGATAGTTTATAAAATAAATTAGGGTATCCAATTATTGAATGGACATTCATATATGCCAGATGACCAACTCTAGAGTGTGATCTTATTTAACATAACTGGCTACCTCAGAATTTAAAGTTATATCATCTAACAGAACAAATCATAGCATAATATCTATACTTAAGTATTTTAAAGTAGATTAAAGATTTTAGAACAAAATCTAAAAGTGGAAAAAAGATGAATTGGGCTTATATCTTACAAACAAAAATTAATTCCAAGTGGATTAAAGTCTTAAACATGAAAAGAAAAATCAATAAGTTTTTGGAAGACAATATAAAAGGGAATCCTTATGATTTCATATATGCATAGAATTACTTAAATAAGTACCACACAGAAAAAGGTTGATAAATCCTATTTCATTAAAATTAATAATTTCTGTTCATCAATGAATCATAAAGAAAAAGAGAATATTAACTGGATGTGGGGACACATGTCTATAATCACAGTACTTTGAAGGCTCAGACAGAAGGACTGCAGATTTTAGATCAGCATGCAGTAATTTAGTGAGACTGTTTCAAGACAAAAAAAAATTTAAAAAGGGCTGGCAATGTACCACAGTGGTAGTTACTAGGCTCAATCCCCCAGCACCACCAAAGAAAGGAGGGAAGGAAGGAAGGAAGGAAGAAAGGAAGAAAGGAAGGAAGGAAGGAAGGAAGGAAAGAAGGAAGGAAGGAAAAATAATTTTCAACTGGGCTGAGTTTGTAATACAAATACTTATAAATTGTTCATATTCAGAATATGCAAAGATTTTTAAAAATCAATAACATTAGAAAAAGTGAACAGAGGGTTCACAGTAGAAGAAATATGCATGGCTAAAATATCACTGTCTCATTAATAATCAGAAAAATACAAATTGAAATTAACAAAATTGAATATTTCAGATTGGCATACATTTAAAAGCTTGGTAAAATCAAATATAGATGAAGATGTAAAGCAACAGAAATTTTAGATGTTACTTGATGCAGTGTAAATTGATGTTTCTTTTAAATAAGTACCTATCCTACGTCGTAGCATTACATATCCTATATTACATAGCTTACATATCCTACATCATAGCATTCTCTTTTTTAATAAATGTTCCACAGGTACCCAGTGCATATCTATATCAGGAAACATGCACAATAATGTATGTAATAGCCTTGTTAACAAGGGTCAAAAACCAGAAACAATCCAAATGCCTCTATGATTATCTATATCAACATGATAAATCTCAATAGCATATTTTTAGTAATAGAATAAAGGTAAGGAATTATTCATGAAACTTGACATAAAATTCAAAGTGATGGTTATACATTTTAGGGATACATAAGTAAAGATGAACTATAAAGAAAAGCAAAACAATAATTGTCACCTAAGTCAGAATAGTGGTTATCTCTGAAGAGAGAAAGACAGTGATCAAGGAGAGATACAAAGGGAACTTTTATATTAATATATTTTTAGGTGCATTATAACCATACATCTTATTGAGATTTAGTGTGATAGAAAAATACATGTACAACTTCCAACCAAGATTGCTATATCCATCAAAGATATCTTTCAAAATTGACAGAGAAATAAAAACCTTCCAAGACAAGCAGAAACTAAAAGAATTTTTGGCAGTACTGGGGATTGAACCCAGGGCCATTTTACCTCTGAGCTACACCCCCAGCCCTATTTTTTACTCTTTATTTTTGAAACAGGGTCTCACTAAGTTGCAGAGGGCCTCACTAAGTATCTGAGGCTGGCTGCAAACCTGCGATCCTCCTATCTCAGCCTCCCAAGTACTGGGATTACAAGCATGCATCACCACACCCAGCTAGAAACTAAAATAATTTAAGACTACCAAGCTGACACTAGAGAAATCACTTAAAGAAGTAAACCACAAAAAAGAAACAAACAATAAACACCAGAACCAGAGAAGGGATGAATTCCATTACATGAGTAACTAAATGAAGGATAACTAACATTATATCAAACAGAAAAATATAACTCAAAATAATAGGAAATAAAAATCATCTCTCTACAAAAACATAGAATGTCAATGGACTCAACTCCCCAATTAAAAGACAGACTGGAAAAGTGGATTAAAAATCATGATACAAGTATATGCTGCTTGTAAGAAACTTACCTTAGAGGCAAAGATATTCACAGGCTAAAGGTGAAAAGATGGAAAAAAGATATTCTGTGCAAATGGAGACCCACAATAAGTAGGGGTAGCTACTCTCATATCTAGCAAAGCAGGCTTCATGCCAAAACTTATCAGAACAGACAAAGAGGGACACTTTTTACTAATAAAAGAAACAATCCAACAAGAAGATATAACGATAGTAAATATTTATGCCCCAAATGTCAGTGCACCCACTTTCATAAAACAAAAACTTATTGACATTAACACTCAGATAGTCCTGAATACAATAATATTGGGAGACTTCAACATACCTCTCACACCATTAGATCAATCTTCCAGATAAAGATTTTTTTGTGTGTGGTACTGGGGATTAAACCCAGGGGCATTCTACCTCTGAGCTACACCCCCAGCCTTAATTTTTATTCTTTATTTTGAAACAAGGTCTCACTAAGTTGCAGAGGGCCTAAGTAACTGAGGCTGACCACAAACCCAGATCCTCCAGTCTCAGCCTCCCAAGTACTGGGATTACAAGTGTGCGCCACCATGCCCAACTCAGATAAAAGATTAGTAAAGACTCTTTAGACTTAAAGAACACTATAAACCAAATGGTCATAATAGACATTTACAGAATATTCCATCCAACAACAGCTGAATTTGCATTCTTCTCAGCTGCTCATGGAAACTTTTCCAAAGGGAGCTTTTAAGGAATAAACCACACAATCTTTCTTGTTGTGTAGGTTATAGTAAGAATTTATCCTTTCAAATTATTCTATAATCTGTACTTATATAATCTGTACTTATACAATATAATCTGTATTTATAATCTGTACTTATACATTAATTAGTTCATATGTCTTTCACAATAAAATATAATGCTTACTAATATTATCAAAATATGTATAATACTTGTTATATATGATATACATTATATGACATATATGTGCTATGATATATATCAAATATATATACATATACACATATATGTGTGTATATACAATAAAAAATTAAAGTAACAGAAAATAAGTCTAAGAAAAGATGTACAAGAATGTTGTAAAAAATACAAAAATGTGCTAAAATATAATATAGATGCCATGAATAAGTAGAAATATTTCTTTAGAATAGAAGACAGAATTTTGTAACATTGTCAATTTGATTGATATTTAGTCAATTCTAATCAAAAGCATTTTAATGAGCAATTGCCAGGATGATTATAAAATTCACAGTAAACTTTGGGAGTCCAATTGGAGCTAACATATATTTTTAAAAGGAGACAACAAGCACTATCCGATATCAAGATTTATTGTAGAATCAAATAAGGAATCTAGATACAGATCTATACACACTGGATGCTTGATTTATTATATTATAGATTAATGGAGAAAAGACTGATTTTTCAATAAATAGTGCTAAGATATTTATCATTCTTAAAGGGAAAATTAAATGTCCTATATCACACCAAGTACAAAATCAATCCCAGATGAATAATGAAGTGTGAAAGGCAAAAATATAAAACTTTTAAGACTACATGTGATGATGTCTTTGAGATCTTATCAGAATTCTTATATACAAAATACAGTATGAAGAAAACAAAAATATTACCAAGTTAAAAAGAATGGCTCCTGCTAATCAAAAAAGATATATTTAAAAAATAAAAGACAAAACACAAATTTGGAGAAGATATTTGCTGTATATATTATGATCAAGGATTTGTAGCTAGAATAAGTAAAACAAAAAATTTTGAAATTAGTAAGATAAAAGCAAATAACAAATATAAAAATGAGCATATAACATAAAAGTAGAGGAATTTAAAACATAAATGACCTAAGCATAAATATAGTTGTTCAAACACATTGCTCATCAAAAATTCAAATTTAAAGCAATTTGATAGCATTTCAAATTAGATTGGCAAAAAAAGAATTTACCTGACAATGTCAAAGTTGATAAGGATGTGAAGACATGGTTACTACCAAATATGCCTGGTGGGAAAGTATATTGCCACACACACTTTGGAAAATAATCTGGTATTATCTGATAAAGGTAAGAATATACAGACCATGTAACACACCAAAACACTGTTTGGTTGATATTTCAGCATCCTATGACTTATGAAAGTCCATAGCAAATGAACTCCATCTCAATTGTTGCCCTTAGTGATGGCCTCTTTATTGCTGCTTTGGTTGGTTTCAAAAAGTCATTAATATTTTTTACACATGTATTTCCAAACTTGTCACATTTTTAAACATTCTTATAGAAAAAAAATATCACATAATGGGCATTAGCTCTAGTCATTTGATAGTCCTATGAAGTTTTGAAATTAATATGTACTAATATCCAAGATAATAAGTTTATATTATTTTATACAGGTGATTTTTTGTTGTTGTTGTTGGGTGCATTGTAATCATACATCTTGATGAGGTTCAGGGTGGTAGAGGCATACAGGCACACATCACTCATTTAGCCCTCCCCCAATTCCCACACCATTCCCTCCCCCTTCCCTCCTTCTTGTGCTCAGCATGATTGACTTTCATAAGTTTGTGTATGTACATCATGGATATTAGGGTGTTTCCTTTTCCCCCCTCCCATCTCCCTCACTTAGGTCACCTTCTTCACTCATCTAAGGTCTCTCCTTCTTTGTCTGGATTCCCTCCTATGTTCCATTTTCTCCCTAGCTTCTGCATATTAGGGAGAAGATCTGACTTTTCACTTTTTGTGACTGACTAATCTCATTTAGCATGATGTACAGGTGATTCTTAAAGAGAAAAAAATTTTAAAAATGTATTATCATGAATATGTCAATTGCAGGAAAATGGATGGAACTAGGGATGGATCTCCCTTACCCTAAGTGAGACCAGTCTCAGAAAGTCACGGGTCATATGTTTTCTCTCACATGTGGAAACTAGAGAGAAAATAGGAATAAAAAGAACTTCAGATAAATGAGGGAAGAGACCAGTAGAATAGAGGAAGGGGAGGGGGGAGTGGGGAGAGGAAAAAGGGTGACAGAAGAAGGAAACAGTTCAAATATTATGTCCATATATGAAGGTATCACTACAATCTCATTAACATGTATGGGGAGGGAGGAGGGGAGCAGGTGCAATGAGAGAGAAATACAACAATTGACATGTGAATGTGTGAATATATCATTTTGAATTTCACATATAATTATAATGCACCAATAAAAGTATAAAAACAAAGAATTTTAAAAAACTAAATAATATGTTAAAGGATTTTGAAATATAGATGTTTCTAATATAAATATATTATATAGTTTTTAAAGTGATTCTCAAATGTTAAACTACCATGATACTAACATTAGGTATGTACAATATCCTAGATAAAAAAAGCATATAGATAATGACTGCAAAGTGAATATTTCTATCTTTTTCAGGTGTTATAAAATTGAGAACTAAATATTATCATTACATGTGATGGCTTCCATAACTCAAATTTTTTTGGAAATTTTTTTTCTCTTCCTTTATTTCTTATTTCTTTTTTTTTTGCCTATTCAATGTCTTTGACCATATTACAAATACTGCTTTAAATTTTAAAACATTTGGTTTTTACTATAATGTAAATAAAACTATTTGGTAGGTAGTATATTAGTTAAGGAGTAAAATAAGCATATTTCCCTTCCTAAGAGTTGAAATAGCATTGCCTTAATTGTTTCTTGTTATTCATGAATTATTGTCTGTATTAGATATTTTAGCATGCTTCAAAAACAGAGTGAAGATTAAAACAACTCAAAAACATTCTTCAAAAACAATTCACATTCTCTGCTTAAAATGTTGAGGATGCTCTCAACTAGCTAGCAGGTCTGATCAAATGCAGGAAAAAAGCAGTACTGCATTTCCTCACAGGCAACTTGAAACTCTTGCCAGAGCAATAAGACAGGAGAAGGATATCAAAGGAATTCAAATAGGAAAAGAAGAACTAAAATTATCTTTATTTGCAGATGATATGATCCTATATCTAGAAGACCCAAAGAACTCAACCAAAAGTCTACTAGAGCTAATTAACAAATTCAGCAAAGTAGCAGGATACAAGATAAACCTAAACAAATCAGTAGCTTTCATATATGCCAACCATGAACCCACTGAGAAAGAAATCCAGAAAACAATCCCATTCACAATCACTTCAAAACCAATCAAATACCTAGGAATAAACTTAACCAAAGAGGTGAAAGACCTCTACAATGAAAACTATAGAACACTGAAGAAAGAAATTGAAGAAGATCTTAGAAGATGGAAAGATCTTCCCTGCTCTTGGATGGGCAGAATAAATATTATCAAAATGGCCATCCTGCCAAAAATGATCTACAGAATCAATGCAATCCCTATCAAAATACCAACATCATTTTTCTCACAGCTAGAAAAATCAGTCATTAATTTCATATGGAGAAACAAAAGAGCCAGAATAGCCAAAGCAATTCTCAGCAATAAGAACCATGCAGGAGGCATCACAATTCCTAACTTCAAATTATACTACAGAGCTATAGTAATAAAATCAGCATGGTACTGGCACAAAAACAGACACATAGACCAGTGGAATAGAATAGAAGATACAGAAACAAGTCCACAAACTTATAGCCAATTGATTTTTGACAAAGG
>PVJS01023357.1:0-29684 GCA_004027185.1 Glis glis | reverse complement strand
ACCTGTGTAGACAGAGACAACCCAAGGAGAGGAGGTGGGCTGTATAAACAGAGACAACTCAAGGGGAGGAGGGACCTGTGTAGACAGAGACAACCCAATGGGAGGAAGGACCTGTGTAGACAGAGACAACCCAAGGAGAGGAGGTGGACTGTGTAGACAGAGACAACTCAAGGGGAGGTGGGACCTGTGTAGACAGAGATAACCCAAGGGGAGGAGGTGGGGGGTGTAGACAGAGACAACCTAAGGGGAGGAAGGACCTGTGCAGACAGGGAGCCTGAAGCATGGAGGGCCCACACTGAAGGGACAGCTTGGCTCCTTTGCCTTCTCCTGGGTCTCCACCTCCATTGGTCCTGAGCTCTAGCCCGGCTCCTGTCTCCCCACTGACTCTGCTCCTCCCTCTCTGGTTCCCTGACCTCCTGCTTGTCCTGGGCTCGCTTTCCCACCAGTCCAGCCTCTGCTGGAAAGCTGGAGTATTTTCCTTCCCCGTCACCGCCCACTGGCTCCCTGAGGCGCTTGCTTCTGAAGCGTGCCCAGGTGTGGTGGTGCCTGGCTGGCACTGCAGAGACGGGGAGGAGACGTATCTCGTGTGAGATCCCTTGGCTCTCTGCTGGTGAGAGCTATCTCTTGAGAGGCTTCTTGAGAATACAGTTCCCGACAGGTCACAGAAATTGTGGATGTTTCAATTGCAGGGGACATTGGGACACATTCTCCAGTTAGCCCTGCTCAGACCTGAACCAGAGGTGAATGGCCACACACTCCCGTGAGCATGGCCAATGCAGTTTGCAGCTTTCTACTTGTTTTTTTTAGGACGGGCTTTTACACGCCTCTTGGCTTCCCAAAATAACTGTGGCATCCTAGCTTTACTGGGGATAAAGTCAAGCTCTTGCAATCTAATCACATTTTAGGCATTTGGATTTGCTTTTTGATATGTGAAATCTGTTTTCTTCATGAAGGTATGGTGAATTTTCATTCTGTGAGAAATCACTAGGCTTTAAAGTGAAATTCCATCTAGCAGAGACTGTCTCTCTAACATCCATTAAACAGACTTAGTAAGACCCCTCCTTCCAGACTGTAGGGTGTTTCTACTTGGAGTTAGCTGAGCAGAAGATACTGCCCAGCCCGGGCGGGGCTCTGCTCTCCTTCTCTGTCTGCTGGTTCTATCCCTTCATGAGACTGGCCATGGGCGTCTCCAATTCTGTAGTTTTTGCTTCATGTATTGGTCTGTTATTAGGTGAGTAAGTATCTATAATTGTTCTATCTGCTTGCTGTATTGAATCTTTTATTACTATAAAATGTCTTTTTTTCTCCTGTAATCTGTCTTTGATCTAAAGTGAGTTTCCTGTAGACAGCATATAGTTAGACCATATGTTTCATCCATTTTACCAATCTCTATCTTGTGATTGAATCATGTGATCCATTTGCATTTAAAGTAATTACTGATAAGTAAGGTCTGAGTTTTGTCATTCTGCTATTTGCTTTCTGTAAGCCTTATAGCTTTTCTGTCCCTCGTTTCCTGCATAATGATCTTTTGTGTTTAATAGACTTTTTTGTAGTAAAATGTTTAAACTCCGTTCTCATTGCTTTTGTGCTATTCTATTTATTTTCTGTGCGGTTGCCATGGGGACCCCATTTAATACTCTGGAGTCATGAGGCTATGCCTTGGATTGACACCAGCTCAACTTCAACCGCTCACTAAACTCCACACCTTCCTCTCTGTCTGCTCCTTCAGCGTTGATGTCACAAAATGACATCTTTATACATCGTGTCCCCGAGGATATAAACCAACAACTCTTTAAAATGCATTCATCTTTACATCGTGTAGAAAATGAAAGGTGGAGTTATAAGCAAAGATTCTGGGCTGCTCGCTCTTGTCACCGCAGGGCTTTGCCTGGCTGAGCTCCCGCTTCTTCGATGTCTTCATGTTCCTGCCCAGCATCCATCCTCTCATTCACCCTGCCCGGCTCCCTGGAACATTTCTTGCATGGCAGGGTCTAGTGGTAACCAATTCCCTCAGCTCTTGTTTATCTGAGAATGTTTTAATTTCTCCCTCACTTTTGAAGGGCAGTTTTACCGACTCTAGGTCATATGAATGTCACCTTGGCCACACAGAGATGCCACCCGCAGGCCAGGCGAGGGCGACAGCCCCTCAGGTCTCTGTATGTGACCGCCTGCTCTCCTGTGGAAGGGTTTAGCACTGAAGCCTCCTTGATGTCGTTTCCCCAAGCCAGCTCTTCACAGGGGCCAAAACCAAGCGCTGCTCACCCCAGCACCTCAGTGCGCCGGAAAACATCACCCCCCTAGTGTCGTTCGTTTCTTTGGGGCAGGGGTGGACAAGGGGTTTGGAAGCAGGGTGCTGACCTTCTGGAGACAGGCATGGCATTGTGAGCATGCACAGGGTTGTGTGAGGTTTCTCTCTCCTTAAACCCCTATGGAGGCAGTACCACTTTGAAGTATTCCCCTAGGAATGTGTAGGTGCTGCACGTTGACATGAACATACATGTCCCTGGCTGGGATCGTGGCCTACTCTGTAGCCACACATCTGCTCTTGCACTGACCACGCAGGACAGCTGGGCAGTGGCCAAAGGCCAAACTCCTAGGTGAAGCTCTTAGGAACTTTCCAGACCTGCATAAATTTGTATTTGTGCTAGCCGAGAACAGGACGTCTGGGCCCTATGTCCACCTTCTGCTTCTTGGGGCTGGAAATGAACATGGCAGGTGTCCAGTCAACAAGGACATGCAGTATCCACAGCTAATGTAAGTGTCTGAACAGTGACATCATGCAGAGCCGCTGGGAAGGGCAGACAAGACAGCGGAGCTGGCAGGGAGCGCCAGCAGGGATGTCTGTCCGCAGGGACCTGTGGCTGGTGATCAGAACTGGTGTTCGGGCAGAAGGAAGCAAAGCCCGGCAGCCAGGCCAGGGCTGGCACCCTCCCCACGCACAGGTCTGGGTGTCCACCCCAGGTGTCGCTGGCAGAACATAGGTTGGGGCTTTCTTGGGTTCTCTGGCTTCAGGGGGCTCTGGGCAGGCCGGCGGCCCTGGAGACACGGGCAGGCTGCTTTCCATCTGGTCTGCTGTCAGCCCGTCCACACCTGTCTGTCTCCCTCCTGACTCCACACCTCAGCCCCACCCCGACCCCATGAGAGCAGGGGCTCCGAGGGCTGAGGGCTGAGGGCTGGGGGCTAGCAGCCTGGACTGCAGGGATCCCTCCAGGTGTTCTTGGGTACATGGACACCCCTCCACAGGCAGAACCAGTGCAGCCGTGGGAGGAGGCATCCCGCAGGATAGCAGAGGACGCCCATCACCCAGGGCCAGCTGGACAGAGCCTATGCAGACCTACCTCTCAGCAGGAACAGACATAAGTCAGGCGACCTCCTCCCAGCCCCCGCCCCACACACAGAGCCACACGGTGTCAGCAAACGTTGCGGCACGGGCGGGAGTGCAGAGGGAAGGGTGGGTGGGGCTGGACACTGTTCTGAGGAGACGATGCCCAGGGGAGAGAGGAGACAGTGTGGCCTTCCTCTGGAAGCGGGGCCCTAGCGCACAGGTTCCTCCAGGTCTCATGTGTAGTCCCTTATCTTGAAGGCTGCCCAGAGACCCCAGGGGAAATCCCTCATGTTTTCTATGCAGTACAGAATCTTCCAGAGTGTCGCCCTGGTAGCTTTCATCTGCCACATACGAGGCTATCAAGTGGACCCACCCCGGGCAGGGAGCAGGACCCACCAGGCCCTCGCTTGCCAAGACAGGTGTGCACACAGTGCACGTCCCACACAGACGTGGGACCCCGAGGGGGCAGGTGGTCCTCAGCAGAGCTCCAGAGCCAGCCATTGGTCACACTGGCCAAGCCTTGTCCTGGCTCTTCTACCTCTTTCCAGAACATGGTGTGAGTGGAATGCTGGGGGGGGGGCACTCTAGAAGGCAGTGGGGACCTGATCACACACACTGTGTCCCCTCCAGAGCCTGGAGTCTGGTAGAGGCCACCCCAGAACAGGAGTCCATTCAGTCTCTGTAGGCCCATGGGCAGAGCTGCCCTGTTGCTTCAGCGGCCACTCCGCGGCGTGCCCACTCCCCTACCTTTGGGGGTCGCAGCCTGCTTCTCGGGCCGTGGCGGTAGGTCTATTCCCAACTGCGCCCTGGCCTTCGCGCTACCTGTTCAGTGCTCTGCCACAGCCTGAGGAAGGCATCCTTGTTTAAACAGCCACTTGATCATAAGAAACATCTCAGATGCGAGCCAGGGAGCAAACACCCAGCGCGCCTCGTCCCACCTTGTGGGTCCCCAGCCATCTCTGCTCACTGTCTTCCTGCCTGAGGCCGCACCGGCATCTGCTGTCTGGGGAGGAGTGGCTTTGCCGAGTGTAGAATCCCAGTTTTTCGGTTTGTGCCTTTCTCCTGCCTGCTCTGACGATTTTCTTTTGGTGGCCGCTTTTGCGCACTTCGATGACGACGGGCCTCGGTATGGTAGTCTTCGGGTTTCCTATTCTGGAACTTCTTAGATCTGTGGGTTTATAGTTTTTCTCAAATTTGGAAGACTTTCAGTCACTGTTTCTTCCAACATTTTTTCTGTCTACCCTCCCCCTCGCCCCCCTCGTGGACTCCAACACATCCATGTACTATGTTGGGGTGCTTGAAATAAGTCAGCAATGCTCCTCGGTTTCTAAATTCCCTGTCCCTCCCTTGGCTTCCTGTTGGCTCGTCACTTGGCTGCGTCCCCAGGTCCACTAGCTTCCTTCTGCGGTGTTCCATCTGTTCTCTGTATTCCTCATCTCAGCACCAGTTTGACTTTTGTCTTCTTCGTGTCTTCCTGGTCTTTGCTTAGCTTTCTGAACATCCCCAGTGCAGTTATCTTGTCCAAGGGCCCCGTCTACGAATGCTCATAGACCTATCTTGTGGGGGCAGCTCTCCCTGCTGTTGGCCTCTGACGACGTCTGACTGGGTGCGGATGTTGAGAGCGCTGCCTTGTTGGGTGCTGGGTAGTTTTGTAGTCCTACATATATTCTTGAACTTTGCTCTGGGACTCTGTTAATTTACTTGATGCTTTGGGGTCTTGCTTTTAAGATTTGTTAGGTGGGACCAGAGCTATTCCCCCCCTCCCAGGGCTCATTATTTTCTGTTCCAGTAACAAAATCCCCCCATGAACTCTACCCAGTGCCCCAACAATCATGAGATCTCCTGGTCTGGCTGGTGACCAAAACATGACATCAGGACTATTCCTCCTGGCCCTCGCTGCCTGACACACGGGTGGTCAGTTCTCAGCTGGGACACGGGGGCCTCGTGCAGCTGCGCTGACCACTCCGTCCTCTCTAATGCCTGTCCCACCTGCCCACCTTGAAGGCCCAGGACTCCAGCTATCCCTTGACGCAGTAGGCTGTGCCTCGTCCCTTCCTGCAGCGGGAAGCTCCCTTGGGATTCGAGTGGCTCATGGGCTTCTTTCCCCCCTCACGGTCACTGTCCTTCTGGAAAACTCTGGCCTGTTTTTCAGTAGGTGCCTGCTCATTTATCTTGTCCAGAAGCAGAAGTGGGATGAATGTCTAATGAGAGTCCCCTACATGGGGCTCCATTTCTGGGCCGGGGAGCACTGGGCAAGGAGTCAGACAGAACTTGCAAGCAGCAAGCCATTCTGTGCATTAGAAGGTGGTGTGTGTCCAAGGTCCAGGCAAGTCTCTGTGAAGACACAAGATGATTCTGTCACAAGGAAGGGCCACTTCAGGCATTTGATCAGACAAAACATTCCTGTCCCTGTGTTCCCCTCCCCATCCCCGACCCCAAGCTCCATGAATGACCAAGGCAGGGACTTCACCACACCTGCCTGACAGGGCCGACTGCCCAGGCCCTTGGGGAAGGTCAAGAGCTGAGGATGCTGCCTATAGGCTGGTGTCCTGGACAGGGTTTGGGGCACAGGACCCAACAGGGCTCCCCTGGGACCCGGGGGACCCAGAGGGGCCTCCCTGGATGGACCACCTCAAGGCCTAGAGCCTGGGACACGCAAGTCAAGCCAGAGGCCAGGACAGATCACTGGGAAGGCGAAGTGGAGGATTCCACCTGGGTTTCTGCCCACCCAGGCCACGGCCCCACACAGACGGTTAGTCTGGGAACTATAGGCAAACCTGACCCTGGAGGCCAAGTGGGTCAGAACAGGGTGTCAGAGAGAGGAGGGAGCCCCGCAGAGCGCCACCGGCGAGCCACCACACACAGGGAGCTGACCCAGCTCAGTCCACTCCACTGTCAACTGTGCTGTGGATGCAGAGACGAGCTGGCAGGAAACAAAGATGGGCAAATTGTAATTAGGATGAAAATTTGTTCATAATCACAGAGAGACAGTAGCTGGGTTTCCCAAAATAAGGACTGTGGAGAGAGATGAGCAGCTGGGCTCTTGTCACCAAAAGAAAACAACAGCAAGACCCGGCGATCTTGAAAAGAGGCGGCACTGAGGGGGACAGACAGGCGTGCCTCCCTCTCCCCTCACTCACTCTCACCCCTGAGGGGTTCCCCCAGAGAATTTCACTGTGCAGGAGGGCTGAGCTGGTCTCAAGGCCCACTGCCACTCAGGAGCCCAAGAGACCACCGGCCACTGACCACGTGTGGAGGACCCACCAGTGTGAAGGAGGCGTGGCCTGGTGCAGACCCGCATGTTGGACACTGTGGTCCCGAGGCTTTTGGACAGAGCACCAGGAGACACGCAGGGGCCACCAACCGCAAGCAGTTCCCCTTGCCACCTGCTGTGACTCAGAGAAAAGGAAGGCCAGGCCCCCAGTCCAGGAGGAAGCAGCAGGCCCAGCCTCAGGCCAGAATGTACACCCCAAGACCCAGGAGACAGAGGGAAAGAATGCCCTTGGCCCCAAAACCAGGCCCTGCTCCTGCTTGCACCTGTGCCATGAGCCCCACAGGAGGACACTCAGGACCTGGTAAGCTGACCGGCAGGCCTGAAGAGGCCCTTGCCTCATCCCCACTGAGCCTGGGATGTTTGCTGACCTGTGGGTCCCAGCTCGAGCTGCAGGTTGGACAACTCATCACCCCACATTCACAGTGAGATTGTCCTCAGACCACACTCCAGAGAGCACTGCCCAGGACCCAGCACCTCATGCACACCCTTGGTCTAGGCCTCTCGCAGACACGGGCTGACAGAGCCACCTGAGCTTTGCACACCACACACCCAGTACACACCTGTTTTAGCAGCTTCCCATCCTGCGCTGGCTCAGATGACCCACGCGGATGCATGCATGTCGATGCTGGGGCTGCACTGCCCCAGCTCTACCAGGCCCTCTGCAAACAGGCCCTTAGCCAGAACCATGAACCAATGCTTCACATACTCTGAAAAGAATCGAAGAAGCATGATAATGTTCAGGGCTAAATTTGGCTGTAATTACTGTGAGCAAAATACATCTGAAGGAGAAAAGATCCTTCTCTAAAACCTCAGAGTCAGGGAAGAGAACATCCGTGAACACCCACCCCTGTCTCCAGTGGAAGTTTATCCTGAGAGCAGAGGTCAGAGGGACCTCGGCAAGGGGGAAGGAGAGGCCCATGCTGCCATGAGGGGCAACACCCCCATTTTCTGCTCAGGCCCCAGGACCTGGCAGTGTATGCCCTCCCCAGCAGGACAGGACTGAATTCTTCTCCAGAGAAGCTAAAATGCCCAAGAGATAAAGCCCTGCAGTGTCCAGTGTACCCCAGTCCCCGCCCTCACTCAGGGCTCTGCCAGCCTTCAAGAGACCCTATCATAACTGACCCTACCAGCCACAGGGGCATGTCCTCCACATGCGGTGCCCCAGAGGCAGGCCCCAGGTGGGAAGCAGAAAACTTGAAAAATAGTCTAAAATGAAAAGAAAATTCTGTATTCATAAAACAAGAAGAGAATGCCTCTAACAAAGAACCAAAAACAGTGACTGCCGTGAAAAGAGGCTAGAGGAATGACAAAATGAAGAAAGAATTTAAGGATTGAGAAAATCTCCCCGACATAAATACCAAAACTCAGAAAGAAGCTGGAAGGAGGACTGAAGGGATAAGAAAATTAGAGAGTACATCCAGGAGTAACAAGGCAGTAAACGAAACTAGTCTCATCTACCTGTGCACCCGTCTCTACACCAGTACCAGATGACAGTCTTGGGGACTGTTGCTCTGTTCCAAGTGTTGAAATTGGGAGGTGGAGTCCTCCAATTTTCTTCTTTTTTTTCTGATGTTTGGCTGCTGTGGGTCCTTTGTGCCACCTACCAGGGATTGTTTCCATTCCTGCAGATTCTCTCTTTCCACTCCCAGCATCAGTGTCTCCCTCTGAATTCACCCAACATCCCACCCAGCTCCAGGCCTGTAAGTTCACAGCTGGGGTCATGGGGACTTAGCCTGCGGAGGCTGGGCAGCCACCTGGAATGGGGCTTCCACTCGCCCCCTGCCAGGTCTGGTCTGTGTCCTTGGGGTTTGGTGTCACATCCTGGTGCTCATGGTTCCAGGTCACCTAGTACACCAGGAACAGCAAGTGGGGCAGCCTGGCATAGCCACGGATGCCCCTCACCCCACAGTGAGCCAACTCAGCTTGCGCAACTGGGCTCAAACCAAAACACCAAAGCCATTAGGGACCCTGTATTCTGCCTCCAATCTAAACCAAGCCCCCAACTGGTGGAAGCTACACTTTTAGGACCAGCCAACATCCTTGCTTTGAACCTCCAATCAGGACAAGGAGTCTGGCCCAGGCAGCCACCGACTCCAGCAGGAAGCTCACTATCCCGGCCATGTTGGGCGATATGGGACACCGGCCCCAGGGTCAAGGATTCCCCTTCAGAGAAGCCAGTGGGCAGGGCCTCGCTAAAGGCCACTAAAGACTGGACGGCTCAATAATCAGCACAGCCCACCAGCACTTGAACTTGTCTCAAACCAAAGGCAATAGGCTTGCCAAATGCATCCTGGTTGATCTGATGAGAAAACTATTTCCCCCATAATACTAAACAAATTTGAAGATATTTCGCCCCATTTCAGAGTTTAATGCCTTCCATAGATTCGTCTCCACAGTCCTAAGCCTGACAACTTCGGGTTGGTATTTAAGTGTGCTTCTTGCAAAATGATCGCTAATGGCTGCTCCTCTTATCTCCAGAGAAGAATAACATGATTAGCATGGTTGACCCAGGGCCTTTCTTGGACTCTCAGAATCGAAGCATCCGTGAATGTTAATTCTACTTGAATTGTCCCAGAAATTGTGTTTCTATCTTCTTCCCTGCAGGGCCTTGAGGTATCACCGAGCAAAAGTAACATAAGTATTTCTGGAAAAGAGCACGACGCTACTTAGATTCCCACATTCTTTATTCCTGCTTTGTTTGTGATTTCATCTAGACTTTCGTTTTGTATTCTTTAGTTTCAAAATACTTTTAGGGGAAGTTTTAAAAGGATCATTTTTGCCTTGGAGCAAAAACAAAGAAAACTCCTGTTTTAAAAAAAAGTGCCAATAAAATAGATGTATTGACGCACGCTGAGAATTTTCCATGGTTAATGGATTTCAACAGCCTGGATATAGGAATCATTCCTGACAATTAGGTCTAAGCCACTTATATGTGGAAAAGAGCCATGACAAGTTGGGATATTTTCCAGAGCACAGGCAAGTCTGTGCCATTCGGAGCACAGGGCCCTCAGGGCAGTCTGGACCTTGGTGGAGGATTGAGGGCAGGGAGGAGAGGGCACCAGCATGAGAGGAACAGGCCGATGCACACAGGCATCGGGCCCCAGCACCCGGCACCAGTGGCCCAAGGACCCTAGGGGCCAGACACGGGGCTAGCCCCAGCCCAGAGATGGATGGATGGACGAGTCCTCTGACCCCGCGGCAGCAGGACAGGGAGCCCCTGTGTGTCATGGACTGTGAGAGCAGCCAGGGCTCCGCACTGCTTCCCTCCCCCACCCCCGGGGCACAGGGACCGCCCGCCCCAGAGAGACGCACAGCCTAAGACACCAGGCGTCAAATTCCACAGGGCAGCAACAGAGCAGGCAACTGCAGAAAGGGGGCTCCCATCCAGAGCGCCTGTGGCCCACCCGCCCACCCCCACATCACATGCAATTCACCATCCCACGGAGGACTAGAACTGGGATTCCTGCCATGGCCCCTCTCTCCCCCCTCCAGTCAGGTGTAGCTCTCTTGGGGTAGTAAACAGAGCAGGGCAGCGGTGCCTTGCATGCAGAGAACAGGAGGAGGCGCCGGGCTGCATACCTTCAGGGTCTGTGGAATGGACGTTCCTCCTGCAGCCTCCTGTTGGCACTGCAGGCTCTCAGATAGGCACCCAGCTGCCCCTGCACCTCGGGGAGCTGAGGCAGCTGCTCTCATTCCAGATATGTGTCCAGTGAAGGTCCCCACATCCAGCATGAGGCCCCACAGGCTGGCCCTAGACCCCTCTCCCACGTGCCTTCTTGTTGCTATGAGTCCTGACTGCCCTGGGACCCGGGCTGCAGCCACCAGTCTGGGCCTCAGGTTCTGGTGGGTCCAGGAAGCCTGTCAGAGATGGAGCCGGTGTGTCTTCGAGGGGAAGGCTGCATGGTGTGGGGATTTCTGGCTCAGAGACGTACATTCTCTGTCCTCCTCTGCATCACCCTCAGGGTGACATTGCCCGACTCCGCTGTTGTTGTCCTTGTTATGTTCTCTTGCGGTGGATAAGTGGAAGCAGGTATCGCCGACAGCGTGTAGGAAGCAGGGACTCCTGGTCCCGTGAACAGCAACTAGAAAGTGGCCAAGAGTCCGATAGGCCAGTGCTGCCCACAGAGACAGTTCTGGGAATGGGAACGATGCTGGGTCCACAGGGATGGCTCTGAACGGATTGGCCACCAGGCCCCCACATATGCACCAGATCCAGCAGCCGCCTCAGAAATCGTACCTCCCTGGAACTGCACCTCACACCCAGGCGGGTGCGAGGCTCGGCTGTGGCTATGTGAAGCATTCTCTGCAGAAGGGCGTCTGTAAGCACCAAGGTTAGACCAGAGCCCAGCCGCGGTGCTGAGGGATTCAGGAAAACTCAAAGCCACTGCCAAGGAGGCAGGCCTTGCCCGAGCCGGCAGGCGGGGTGTGGCACGCGGGAGACACACAGCAACTGAAAGCACGTCTGACGTTGTGTTGTTGTGAAGAGCTCCAGCTGACTATTGGTTTCTCACTGAGATTAAAAACAAACAAACAACAACAACAAAAAAAACTATGCCTTTAAGCACAGGTAATTTTTTAAATCTGGGGTTTTAGTGAAAGTAATGTATCATCCAAATTGGTTTGTAACCATTGCCAAAATAGAATGGGGTTCCCACGACTAGGAGAGTGCAGTGTCTAATCACCATGTCTAATTGCACGCAGGGGCCGCCGTCCTCAGGCACACCAACTCTCCACGGCGACCTCCGTGTGTGCGGCCCTGGCTGTGCTCAGCCTGAGCTGGGAACGGGCGCACCTCCCGTGAGGTGAGGGTGAACCCCAGTCCTGCAGCCACTGCAGCTTAACATAGCAGGCCCGTCGGCCCCTCTCGGCACACTTGCGCTAAGTGCACTTGGAACGTAGCAGCCGGTGACCTTTGCACGCTCCCGAGTTGCCCAGCTAGAGTGTATGTCCCCCCATTCAGCCTTTGCTGTCCCTTTACAATTATGTTGTCTTAGTGAAACATGTAGGTAGCTCAAAATGCAGAAGAAAACCCAGGCGGTCCGCCTCTTGTGTGTGCAACATGTGGTGTGATATGCAGTGGAGAGACCAGAGCACCGGATGCCTGGCCAGGCTGCCCTCCAGGAGGCACGGCCTTTGCTGCCAGACTCTGATGCTGGTCTCTGGAGGTTCCTGCATGCCTGGGACAGGGTATTGTCACCTTGGGTGTCTGCTGCCCGCCATACTGAGCTCACTGAGCAGCATGACCTCATGACAATACGGCCCACTGTGTAGAGAGCTCAGAAACTGGTCCCAGGCCTGGTCTATGCACCCCCAGAGCTACAGATTTCCTCTCATGGGTGGTCGGGGAATGTTCACTGGCCTCCTGTGGTGGGACTACTGCAGATCCCTGCAGGCATGTGTATTATGGGGCCACACCGTGTACTTGAGGCACCCCACGTCCATGAGCTTTTGAGTGGTGCTTACCCAGAGGAGAGACAGAGGTCTTATAGAATTAGCCATATAAATAAAAGATCTGTTGGGTTTTCAAAACCACCTTATTTAGGAAAGGATTTAGGTCAGCTAATGAATCAGGAAGACAAACAAAAGTCCGAGAACAAGAAGGGAGCCAAGGAAGAATAGCCGACATGTCCCCCACCCCACCCCCCGTGAGCCCACAGGCACATCTGCAGTGTCCCTGGGCTGCGGCCTCCTTCCGCACCTGCAGACCTGGCCTCCCTGAGCTGGGCCGAGCCTGGCTCCTGCCCTGCCCACTGAGAAGACTGCAATGAGCTGCGGCCCCCTTGTCCAGGCCGCGGTGCTGGGCACTGGGTCCAAGCAGGAGCAGCTGCACAGCTTCTCTGTGATGGGCTGGCAAATCACATTGCCTTCGTGCCAGGGAGAACTGGAGAACTGGCATGAGGGGAGGGCACACGGGTGCCGCCTGGATGTCTTCTCTCCAACGGTGCTCTCCACATGTGTGCAAGGTGTGAGCCACCTGCTCCCACCACAGACTGGGACCGGCTGTGCTCAAGCCCCAGGGGTCCTCGGTTCATGAAGGGCAGGTGTGCTCCACGTGGAAGTTTGGGGAATTGGCAGATGCATTTAGGAAGGAGCCCTCGCAGCCGGCCTCTCAGGAAGCTGTTAGTGCTGTGGCTGGGTGGCCACCTCACAGCGGAGCCAAGATCACGTCCTCCTGCTAGGTCTGATGGTTTGGTGACCGAGTCTCTGGCCAGGGCCCAGTGGCAGAGGCACCTGGATCATGCCCTGGGGTCCCACAGCCTGGGTGCCCAGCTTCTCCACATGCAAACAGGCCGTACATCACTGTTACCCCTAAGGGCATCTCATGAACCACATGACCATTCTGGTTCACTGCATGGGAGGCAGGAGACTCCTCACCATACTCTGGCTCCAGGCAGGGGCTGGACTGTGGGCAGAGGAGAGGCCTGGGGCACACAGCAGAGTGGTGGTGTATGTCCACAATGTCCACCGCAGGAGTAAGGTAGATCGTTAAACCAAGGACACTGGAGACAGCACCTGCATGGGGGCCAGGTAGCACAGGATCAGGGTCTGGTCCGGGAGGGTGTCAGGCCCCTCCTGGGCATCACAGCCTGATGCCACCCTGGGACTGTGCTCCTGGGACTGAGCTCAGAGCTGAGAGTGCCAGGTGAAGGCCTCCAGTGACTTTCCTGTCCTGGTGTGGCTGGGACAGTCCCTCCACCGTGCTGTACACTTGGCATTCGTCACCTCTCCACCGTCCCACTGCCTGTGATGAATGGGGAAACTGGAGGCAGAGCCAAGGCAGATGAGGGATCGGCACGGGTCTGGAGCTCTGGCAGGCTGGGCTCTGGCGGGCTCATCGCTAGCTGTGGCTGCACTGTGGTCTATCCCAGCTACTGACCGTGAGGACGAGGGGTGACGGGCCCTGCCCAGCTTCCCTCTGCTTGCCTTTCCTCACGCTGGTCCTCCGCATGCCTCTGAGGCAAGAGCAGGCCCTGGGAACTCGCCTCTAGATTAGCAGCGTGCTCCAGGGAGGGTGTGTAAAACACCCGCTCTTCCATGGCGCTCCCCGGAGGAAGGACGGCATCTCCCTGCCAAGCATTATCATATTACCACTGCTAATGAGATATTTACTGAGAAGCCGAAGCAGGGCGTTTTTTTCTAGTTAATTAAAGCCCTGCATCTTCCCAGTGGGGCCCTTGTGGTTGCACCAGCGAGTCCCTCCAGGGCTGAGGCCCCAGCCAGCCCTGCCTCACAACACTGCAGGAAAGAAGCTGGAGAAGCCCAAGGGAGGCTGGCCTTCCTGATGCACAGACACGTCCATGGGTGGAAAGTGTCTGGGCCCTCGTGCTGGAGGACATGGGGACACCTGAGGGTGTGTTCAGCCAGGGACAAGAGCACTTGTGTCTTCTTTTTTGAAAAATGAAAAAAAAAAGAAGTTTTTGTCTTCTCTGAACTGTGCCAAACACATCCATCGCCTCTCTGGCCCTACCACAGACTAATAAACTGGGGAAACTGAGGCTAGAGAGGCTGAAGACCCAGTCAAGGCCACATGACTGGCAGAGTCTCTGATCCTAAAAGGAAGCCTCCAGGGAAGGCTGCCTGGGTTCCATGGCTTTGTAGACAGAGGGGTGGCTGGGGAGGTAGCAGCTGGGCCAGGGCAGGCTGGCCTGCTCTCCCCATCCCAGGATGGACTAGACGGTGCCAGAGGTTCATGCCTGCCACATGTTCCTTGGTCTCCCGCAGCCTCCTGCCCTCTACGGGACGATGCTGGGTCCCATGACTCTCCCATGGAGCATACAGATCTCCAGCCTCGTGGAAGAGACCATTCTCCTGCCAAAGAAAGCCAAACCCAGAAATGGCCTCCTACCCACAGCACACAGGTCAAGCCCTCATCTCCCTGAGGCCCAGGGCTCAGGGCTCAAGTGTCGTCTTGGCTCCTATCAATAGCCTATTAGGGCGGTGGGCACAGGCGTCCCCGAAGCCCATGTAGCCTGCAGGCAGCTGAGCTAATCAGGCTGGGCATCTGGCCACGTCCACGGTGCTGCTCACGTCCTGTGCTCCATCCCAGCCCTGCAGCCGTGGCCATGGCCTCCAGACAGTCCTTTTCCAGCATCTGCTTCCTGCTCTGAGAGCCAGGACCAGCTCTGAACCGGGACCTTCACAGGGTCTGAGCCAAGAATCCCAGGCCCTGCAGAGCATCACCCCTCCCTCTCAGCCAACCCCACCTCTGGGTCCAGTGGGGACCTCCAGGGGCTGGGCCTGACTGGACACTGAGCTGGGCTTCCCTTCTGTGGACTCATAGGATGTACCTCCTGAGCCTCAGCCCCAGAGTCTCTTCATAGAAGCTCCCAGAACTGATTAATTACAGCTTTTACCCAACCTGCTCCTAAGCTATGGGCTGGGCCAGGTCTGTGTCCAGTGAACTGACAGGGCTTGGGGCGCAACTGTTGCAGTCCCTGGACAACCCACCACCCCACAGGCCCTGGATGCTGGCCACAGGTGAGGGGACACCTTGCCCCACCACTCCTGCCCAAACGCCCAAGAGTGGACACGGTCCTGTCCCTTGTTTGTCTCCTCCAATGAAGCCATCTCCAGGCATAGGACTCTGTGATGTTGGGTGGCAGCATCGGGTTGCTGCATTGGTAAGAGCCCTGAGCTCCCAGGCATCTGGGCTGCAGCTTCCTCGTCTCCTGGTCCTGGTGAGGGCCATGCAAGTAACCCACATTTGTGGGTCCCAGGTCTTCTTCAGTGAGCCTTCCTTGGCCCCCACCCAGCTGGTCGCTTATCCCTCAGGTCACACCAGTGAATTTCCCAGAATAAGCAAAATAAGGAGGACTTTTTAAAAAATCTGATTAGAACCACAACATGCACAGCCCATGGATTCCCAGTGCAGCCTGGATCCCAGGTGAAGTCCAGTGAGCAGGCCTGGGAACCAGGGAGAGTCAGGCAGGAGAGAACATTCCAGAGTGCCTGGTCTGAGCAGTTCTGAGAGCAAAGGTCCCCACTCTTTGCTTGGCGCCCCACATCCCAGTGCAAGCCCGGTCAGGGCAGGATGGCACCCCGTCCCCCAGCAGCTTTCTGTCGAGCAGGATGCCCACGCTCCCGTGCTTCTGTGATTATCTAATCAATGAAGAGGGTCGGGAAGTGCTGCGCTGATGATCTCCCTCCTTTGTACCGGATTATTTGCAATCAAAGCACTCCATCAAGATAACAGGAAGAGAGCTAAAAATAGACAGCCGTGCAGCTGCAGGACTGCCCCCAGCTGCTCTCCTGCAGCCCTGCGTGGGCGGGGTCCCTCTCACACTTAGAGAGGCCTGGGGACCTGGCTGAGGTCCCAGGACCCTTCCCTTGGGTCATGTTTGTCCTGAGTGTTGTGGTCGGTTCCTTCCCAAAACATAAAAAATGGAGAGCCACGAGTGTCATGACGGTCTCTGTGCCTGGGCAGCGATACAATCCATAGGGGACAGACAGGGCTGTCCTTCCTTGGAAGACAGTTTGCACAGTCAGCCATAACTGATAGCCTCAGTGGCTGGGCTACATGTGGATCACAAAGCAGTCCCAAAGCCAGCGACAGGGAGCCACACACCAGTCGGCCAGTGTATGAGCCTGTTGACTGCACCAATACACCACTTCATTTCAAAGACCCCCATCCCGCCGGCTCCAGGGCCCCTTGCTAAGCTGACCTCTTGTCCCTGCAGGGTGTCCGGAGCTGACCCACTGGGCACCAGGTGCTGATAGGGTGACAGCCACACTCCAGTGCATGCGAGCTCCATGGGCCCCAGCACACAGCCCCGGTACCACAGGGGCACTGGAGGACAGCGCTGAGGCCAGAGGAGTCGCATGCAGGACCCCCAGGGCCCACAGTTGCTGCCTGGTCACCTGAGGGGTGGGGTGGGCTCGGTAGAAGGACTCAGGGCTGTGAGGCCTCACAGGTCCTGGCTCTGTTCCTCCTTGGCAGCTGTGGTCTTCACAGCGTGGGAATGCACCAGCTCCATGGTTGCAGGGCATCCCTGATGCGGGCACTGATGGACTCAGCAAGGTGAGGTCCCACATCCACACTGAACCTGCCTGTTCAATCCTCTGTCAGCTCAGCCAGGTTTCTCTGCCCGTGATGACAACACACAGCTCGCTTCCAGCTGACACTGAAACTGTGGTCCTTCTGGACCCTGGACCCTCACTTGACAACTGAAGAACTGGTTCCTTAAAACCCTTATCTGGCCGCCTCCAGTGCCTCTTTGCATCCGTATCTTCTTTCTGCCTTTGTTCTTGGCAAAGCCTCCTGAACCCCTGTGGCTGCCTTAGCCCTTCCTTAGCCTTTCTGTAATGTGTGTGTGAAGTATGATGTGTGATTTGAGTGTTATAAATATTAGAAATTAAGATTGGAATAAAAGAACTTGCGATTGCCCAGTCTACGGCCACCAGGCGACCCACGAGTACTCGGTGAAGAGCGACCGATGAAAGTGCTGCAGCTTGTGATTTTCTGTTATTCAATAGACTCTGACACTGGAAAGATGGAAGAATGTTTGCTCTATGTTAATGGCATAGCTCACTCATAACAGAATGTTTTCCTTCCCATGTGATATAAATGTGCCTCACCCCCCCTAATCCTTTCCAGCACCTTCCAAGCTATGCGTACACTGTCTTCTATGCTGGCTTGCAGGCAGCACTGAGGCCCTTCTGCCACATATCACACATCTGCTCTGAACACGGGCTCCCCATACATACCCCCTCACACAGCCAGGGCTGGAGGAAAGAGCTCCAGGAAGGGGAGGGCCAGGTGGAGCCTGCTGCAGGGACCCGGTGGGTGCGGTGGGTTCCACATACCCGGGAGGTGCTGCTGTGGGAAGGCAAAGAAATCCCTCCCGGGGGGTGACACAGGTAAAATCAGGGCCCTTCACCCTCAGAGGGGTTTGGTGTGGCCGTGTCTCAGTCAACAGTCTCACTGCTATAGTCCAAAACAGCTGACCACACAACATAGAAGAAGGAAGGTTTATCTGTTCACAGTTTTTCTGGAGATTCTGGGTTCAGTCCATGTGAGACTGGGGTCTACGGATCTCAGGGCATGGCAGCAGGAAGCAGAGATTGGGAGAGAACAAGGTTCTGCTCTTATATCATGGAGGCCGGAAGCAAGAGAGAAACAAACAAGGGGATTCAAAGACAAAAGCACAGTCCTTAAGGTCACATCCCCAGGGACCTACCTTCTCCAGCCACACCCCACCTGCCTAAGTTGCTGCCCAGTAAACCATCACAAAGGATTTACACATCAATGCGGTTACAGCCCTCAGGGCTTAATTACATCAACTCTGAACATTAATACAGTAGCTCTTCAGGGGACAGTCTGTATCTAGACATAACAGGACGTGTCCTTGGTCAGCCATCAGGGAACCCCATGCTCCATGTGGAGTCCACCAGTCATGCTAACGACTGAGCATGACATCCTGGGTGTGTGTGGTGTAGATTCATACTCAGAGCTGAGCACATTTGGAGCTTCGGGCAAGGGTAGTCTCTGGACAGGCCTCTGTAGTGCCTGTGCCTGAGAGATGCCTTTCAAGACAGTGTCCAGTCCAAATCTGCATCGGTCTGTCACCACCTCCAGCTGTGTCCCAGTGCCCTTGAGTGGGGATTGTGCCTGCACAGTGTACAGGGTTTCCATGGGGTGCCCACCCTCTGCATGCCACCAAGTGAAATAGCAACCTGAGACCCACGTGTCTGCCCCAGCTGTGCCGAGTGCTGGGCCCACTGGGCCTGCAGAAGATCCAGAGCCACGGTAGAGTCTGGATAGACAGAAGCAGGTTCTGCCGCAGTTGGTGGTGGTCTTGAGCAGAGCACAGAACCTTCCTGAACACACATCTTCATCTGCAAATGGGGAGCTGGGTGGGGCCACCAGCAGCACCTTCCTCTGGCTTCTGAGGTTCCAGCTCTGGTGAGCCCTTTGGAAAGCTGGGGACAGAGGCTGGGGACGGGGTCACCATGTTCACTATTAGGCACCTGTGGGCTGGGATCGCTGAGACGAAGGTGTGCATCTCACGCGAGGGAACTGGACCAAGCACTCTTTTCTTCCTATTGACTTCTTTTCAGAGAGCCTTGATCTCGAAGCTTTGGGAGCTCGGGAGTGACAGACGTCGTTCCCACAGGACACAGACACAACGGGGGAGAGAACATCCCTGCAGGAGTCTCCAGGCACCTAGGGGATGCCACTTCCCAGGGCCTGGCCCTCCGCAGGGAGTCATCAGGACCACAGTCTGCCGACACTGCAGGTGCCGGTGTAGACGGTCCAGGGCGGGACCCACAGATGTGTGGGTGAAACCCTGAAGTTTCACGCTGAGGTCTGTCCTGGCTTCACTGAAAACCACTGACTTTGAATGCTGCCTATGATGGGGGGGGGGTGTATTTTGTCTGCAATGCAGGAAGCGTGTTTCTGAATGAGCAGCAGAGAGGCCCTAGCCACCCTGCTTCTGGCTCAGGGCACTCGGTCAGGGGCAGGGGCAGAGGCCCAGGCTGTCCCCCAGCCCGAGGATAGGGCCACCCTGCAGCCTCTGTCCCCAGACAGTGAGGGCTGCAGGCGAGGTCTCCCAGCTGTACAGACAGCTCTGCCCTGGGTCTCTGGAGGCTCAGGCCCTAGTGAATAATTAAGCATCCTAAATAAAATATTAGAACATCCAGACAGACCAGAGAGCAGATTTGCCATTTTCTCCAACAATGAAGATTTCATGACAACGTCAAACCTAGTGGTGACAGAGCACCATGAGGCCTGGGCCACCTGCAGGGCAGAAGCTGCTCTGGGCCTTAGGCTATGGAAATTAAAGACACAGGACCCCTGGCGTCTGATGCAGAGGACCATTGAACAGCCAGAGGACACCCTGGGCTGAACCTGAGCTGCTCTTTGGGGCAGCACAGAGGTTGCTGCAACCTGACCTGTGGGAGGTAGAGCCACATCCCGTGTCCTGTGTCCTGGGGATTTTCTCACCATATCAGAGACATCCACGGAGTGGGGGCCTCAAAGCCATCCCATGAACTGCCATGTCCCAGTTCCCCTTGCAGCAACCTTTGAGCATCCTTCCCCACAAGCATCGCATGGACCAGAAGCCCTGGTCTGGCCTCACTGTCCCACACCCAAGTCAGCAGGGTAACAAGGGGCTTTGCATGGACAGACAGGGCCTCATCCCATCAGATGCCCACTCAGCTGTGGGCAAGCTCAGGGGCATGCCTGAGAAGTCCTTGAAAGCCAGACTCTGAAATATCTTTTCTCGTTTAAACTCAAAAACGTCTTCCCTTGGATGGACCGCACCTCCTGGTCCCGGCCCCCAGCCACTGGGGTTGGATGTTCCAGTTAAAAATAAAACTTTAAAAGCACATGGTCTGAGCTGGTGCTGGGAGCAGCATGATGCTCCTGTTAGAGGCTCCGGGGCCTCTCGAAGCTGGTGACAGCAAATGTCCTCATTCTTCAACAACAAAAGATTTGTTAAAAATTCCTACTCTTTCCAACGAACGCCAAGGGCGCCTGTCATTGTGCGGCGATCAAAGGAGGGAGGATGCGTCCTGTGCGGTGGCTCGTCCCACACAAAGTCCACTCGGTTTTATTTTTGAAGCACGTATCAAAAGCCCATTGAGTGTTCTGGCATTGAAGACAGTGCACGCAAAGCGGCAGAGAGCGTCTTCGAGCGTGCTCAGCGCTCACCCAGGACGCAGCCCCGGAGGCCGCCTTTGAAGCCATCGACAGGCTGCTCCTGCCTTAGTGGGGACTTTAAGGACTGCTCTCTTAGCAATCAAGTGGGGAGACAAAGCCACCGGGGACGCTGCCCTGTCCGGCTGCCATGGGAAGAGTGCGCCGCTGTGCGTCTGTGGGGAGGCCCAGGTGGCATTGATAATTGACGCCTGGATGAAAGAACAGGACACGCTGGCAAGCCAGGTGCCTGGGCCACACTCTGCTCCATCGCTGACCTGCCTTTAAAACTGCCCTAGGGTGTGGGGACTGGCCATGCCTGGGGTCTGCTGCTAGGAGGTGTGAGGCCAGGAGCCAAGTCTCCCTCTACTGAGGACGCAGGCCAAATTTGCTGCCCTTCTGTTTGTTTTAATTTTCCATCAGCTCTCCCCATCTGCACAGCACCACCTCGTCTTCCAGGGAGGAGAGTGAACAGTGCATGAGAGTGGTCTTTCTTCCAGGCTTCTGAAGGGCTCATCCTGGTGGCTGCAAAGATGCCAGGGGGCTCTGTTCTTGCCATGAGATTGTTTCTCAGGAGTCACAAGTTGCAGGGTTAGGACAGGAGGGCTGTGCCCACCTCCCCTAAGATACAGTGTGGCCGGGGCCAGGAGGCTGTCCCCTGGCGATTCACCGCTCCTGCCGGTGAGGGGCCCAAGACCTCGGCCCGCATCGTCACACACCTGCCCTGCCTCAGCACCCATGTTACCTCCTTCCTTGCCAGCTGTCCCCACTGTAGCTGGACGGGGCTGTGGGACATGTCAGTTGTGCACAGTGCCTGTCGCTGTCAGCTGGCCACCCTCTGCAGGGGGTCAGATCCAGCCCCCTGCTGGGCTCCTGCCTACCCTGCCCAGCCCCCTCCTCCCTGGCCACAGGGTCCCTGCTTTACTTCCAGGAGCAAGCCCAGTCCTTTCCCACTCTGGACCCCAGCTTCTCCACTCCTGGTATGGGGTACGGGTGCCCCCCCATTCCTCGGGGTTCCGGTTAAGGTCTCTACCCAAAATCTGAGAATTTTGAGCAAAAAGTATGACCAAGAATTGGATCCTCAGGCGACAAGGATGTTGGCAGATGGGATCCCAGGGGATCATCCATGAGCTCCACTGGGAACCCACCAGTGTAGGAATCCACTCCCCTAAGCCCAGAACCAGAATGAAGATCTCATCAGTGGAGGATTCATACTGGTGCTGGCCTACGGACTGAGGGTGAGGAGGGAGAAAGGGGAAGGATGGTCTGCGTGTAATCAGCGCTTCATGCAAACTATGAAACATACAGAATTTTAAAGAACCAATCATCCTGACCACTTAACAATTCATATCGTGTGTGTGTATGTGTGTGTGTTTGTGTGTGTGTGTGTCTGTGTCTGTTACTGAGGATTGAACCCAGGAACGTTCCACTTCTGAGCCACACCCCCAACTCCATTTTTTAATGTTTATTTTTTTATTTTGAGACAGGGTCTTGCTAGGTTGGCTGAGGGTCTCACTAAGTTGCTGAGGCTGACTTTGAACCTGTGATTCTTCTTGTCTCAGCCTCCAAAGCATTGGGATCACAAGCATGCACCATAATACCTAGCCATCGTATTTTTTCTTTGGGGCAGTTGGTCTCAGCCTTGGCCACTCATGAAAAACCCCTGGTGCTTTAAAACAACCAGGTGCCCCCTCTGCCCTCCGACAACTGAGTCAGAATGTCTGGGCCTGGCTCCAGGGGCCAATGGTTTCTCAAGCTCTCCAGGGGATTCTTGGCTGCAGGCGGGCCTCCCATATGCACCTCTGGGCGAGAGCCACCACTACAGGAGATCAATGCAAACATCTCTCACCATGAAGGATTCTCCTCCATCAAGAGATGGGATAACCAATTTTCTTTGGTTAATTTCAAGTAAAATTTATTTTTTCTTTAGTTTTATTGAAATACCATGTATATATTATCCCGATTTTCAGAAATAATTTCTCTCTTTCTAACTATAAGTACATCAAAGAGCCATCCACAGTGAGGGGTTGAATTTTAGCTGAGTTCTTACTTTCTTGGTCGTCTCCCGTGCAGCTTAATTTTTCCTAATAAGGAGCATGTATCATAGTTTATAAAACCTTTCCGTGGTTTTTGTTAGAAGTATCATGGAATGAGATGATGGAGCACAACAGAGGGGAGGGCTGGGCTGGTGCCTGGGTCCCAAGCATCCTCCCATGGAGCACAGGGCTGTGCCCCCTCCCTGAAGGTAAACACCCAGGGGTGTGTTTTAGCCCAGATGAAATGATGATGTTTGTGAAAGAGATTCATAGACCGTAAACAGCTGTCAGATAGTCACGGGCCCTTGGCTGCCAATCAGTGAGCACTGAAATGATCATGTTAATCCACTGTTTTAATTCCCTGATGCTTGGATGGAACCTCAAGGAGGATGCTTTTAAAATCATTTATGGTATAAATGTTTTAAAGAATAAACATAGTTTGGGTTTGTAGAGAAAATCTATTGTTTTTAGAAACACATTAATGTTTAAACGTACATGGATGGGGTGGGGGGGCGGAGAATCGCCATCCAGTCAACAGGGGGTTTAGAAGGCACGGGCTTCAGATGAAAGCTAATGCATTTTTAAATAATGTAATCTCAAGTAAGCACAGTTTCAGAGTATTTTAGGAAAGCCTTTTAAGAAAAACTTCTCATTTCTGCCAAAATAACAGCATTTTCAATGACATTTAGCATAAAAGACAATGTTATGTTATAGGATCCAATCTGTACTCCCCACTCCAAACTTGGGAAAGTAAGTAGAAAAACTTGATGTAACTCCAACGAGGAAGGAGCACTTCCTTTCTGAAGAAAAATCGCAAGACTTCAGGTCCAAAATAAATTCCAAATATGTGACAAAGCAATTTATGCCAGAAATGTTGAACCCAGTCAGCCGCTCAAGAACGGGGAGCCTGGCTGGCTTCTCAGGCACGTGAGCGCTCTTCCTGGGCCATCGCCAGGATGCAGGGTGCGGGTCACCCACAGACCCGAGGTGGCTGCCAGTACCCAGGCCTCCCAAACAGGCTCCGCAGTGTTCAAAGGAGGTGGAGCTGGTCCTCACTCTGGCCCTCAATGGATCATTTCCACAAGATTCCCCCCACACACACAGTTTTCATTAATGTTTAGATCAAACCTCTTCTGCGGAAGGACTGGCTCCACAAAAGCCATTTTGGGGAAATTCGAAGGTAGTTTTAAACATCTTGTTGGACGCCTTTCCTTTCCTTGAGGGTAGATAAGTGACTGCCCCTGACAGGTGGTTGAGCAATGGGGGTGTGGCGTGCACGGCCCCCAGCTGAAGTTCTCACAGTCGTGTGCTGGGGCCTTTTCATTATTTGGACACTGGACGTCGGGCACCTGCGTGCGCCTGGCTGTCTCCACAGATCGCCTGGCCAGGAGAAGACCCACAGTGAGGAAACACCCTCCCTGATTCTTTAAATGCAGTTAGGATAAATTCCTGAAGCAGGTGTGCTAGACCAGGCATGACTCCCTCCCTTCCAGGCAATCAGCAAAGCGCCTGCTCTGCCCACCTGCATGGTCAGGGCTCTGCCATGGGAAGGCGTGGGAGCACTTCACCTGCCATCCGAGGACGAAGGTGCCTGCAGACCATGGTGGCCCCAGCCTTCCCTGGAACACAGGCTACTTCCAGGGCTGCATCCTGACAGCATCGTCAAACTTATTTTTTCTATGAAACATAGCTTTGCAGCATTCCTGTCGATCACATGATGTTAACCTTAAAGGAGTAGCATTGGCAGCAAGATAGAGGAGAAGAGCGGCATCATGTAGGAGCGAAGCATTCTCTCAGCCTCAGCTGACTCCCGGAGGTCATCCCTGGCCAGGCCGGTCCCCTCCCTCACCCCGTTGGGGTATCCTGTCCCCACCCTCCACCCCCTTCTCCTGCAGCCCCAGCTCCCAGCAGGCCCTTTGCAAGGTGTCACCCTCCTGTGTGCTCTTGGCTATGGCCTCACTGCCCCTGACCTGCCCCGCTGGCCTTGGTCACCTTCCTCCTGCATGTAGGCAGTGGGTACCTAGGGCTGAGGTGTCATGAGTTAAATGCTTGCCCCAAAACCTGGGAGTGTGAACTCATTTGGGTAAAAGGTCTTTACAGACCTAAGTTAAAGATCTTGAGATGAGGCATCCTGGGTTGCTCAGGTGACCCTGAGTCCAGTGACAAATGTCCTCATAAGAGAAAGGAGGGAGATGACAAGCCAGGCTGAGGAGGAGTCTATGTGATCAGAGAGATGGAATTTCAGGCAGCACCGGCGGCCACAGAAGCTAAAAGGCAAGACCAGCACCTGCCCGAGCTCAAGAGGGAGCAGCCCTGCCCACCCTTGCTGAGGACTCGCAGCCTCCGGACTGTGAGGGAGTGGACTTCTGTGGCTTTGAGCTCCCTGGGTTGTGGTCATCTTTCTGTAGTCTCAAAACTCACTCTCAAAGCTCCTTCCTGCCTGGGTTCCTTCTGGTGGTTTATATTTGTGGTCAGAGGACAAAGCCTGGTTTTAAATGGATGTTTTCCTTTTTGAACGTGGTTGTAAAAAGTGAGAACTGGTCCTTAAATTATAGGGAGGAGATGACATCAGGCCAGCCCCAGGTGTTTGTGAAATGCCCTGGTCTGAAAACCTCTCCTGTCTCTAAGTCTTGCCTCATCCCACAAACCATGTGGGCTGGTCCCTGCCCCAACACCAAGCCTTAGTCAGCTCAGGGCTGAGGCCTGAGCCTCTGAAACCTCCACAAACAAGCTGGCCCTCCCGCCACAGCTCTGCCTGGTGCCAGGCGGCTTCTGGGTCCATTCAGGCTCGCCAGGCGCCTGCTGCGGCCTTGAGCGCTGCCCAGCAAGGCGGGCCCTGGGGGTCACAGGGGCAGGACTACCTGACAGATACGGATGGAGCTCCACCATGCCCCTGGCTTGACAGGAGGACTGTGGCAGGGTCTGTGCTGCTGACCCTGAGGAGTCCCTTTCGTAGACAAGGACCAGGTTGGATCAGCCAGAAACATCGTTCTCTACCAGCCCCACGTGAAGCCTTGCAGACAGGCAGGAGAGAGAGCAGTAACATGCATGTAGGCCCCCTGCTAGGCAAGGGGCACGGCGCCTGTACCATGCTCCGCCCCACCCACGGCTCACAAGCAAGGGCTGCAGGGTGCCCTCGGGGCTCCTCAGGACTGTCCCTGCAGAGTTCCTGAAAAGCAAGATGGGATGCAGAATGTGAGAGCGATATAGCTGGCTAGGGAGGTGCCCTCAGCAGCACTGGCAGCTTGAGGCCTTGAGAAGGAGGGCGGGAAGCGGCTCACGGGGAACGGTGCCACCCATGCAGACCTCTCCCAAGTCTGCAGTTGAAGACTGGTTGAAGTAACCATTTTCATGGCTCTGATTCTGGGTCGGGCTTAGCAAGGCGGCTCTTCAGTCCGCTGACCTCCAGGACAGCCTGTGCTGAGCGGCCCCTGCCATCCATATGGGTCCCCCCCCAGGGCTGGGGGTAGTTACTACAATTTGCCAGGCCCACAGCACCAGTGGGAGCTGCCCCAGCCCTCAAGGACCAGGCTGGGCTGGGCACCACTGCCAGCGAATCCTATTGGCCAGAGACAGAACTAGTTCAACACAGACTCCAGGTTGGGGTCCACCCCTCCCGACAGAACAGAGGTAGAGCCCCCAAGGCAGCCTGGGCAGAGGGAAGGCCCACCACTACTGGGGAGGAGGCAAGGCCTCATGCCATGGGAGATGTGCACGTTGGTCCCAGGTGGGACCAGCAGCATGAGTAGCCAGAGAAGACTCGACCATCCACCCCCAGGAAGGTTTCCCACCTGCTCCAAAAGATGCCTTCCCCATCCCTGTCTCCTCTCCATCCCTATCAATACCAGCCAAACCTCCACCTCTTAAATACAGCTGCTGCTACCCGGGCCACCACACACTCAGGCAGCCCTCACTGTGGTCCCAGACTGGCCAGCGCCTGCTGCACCTGCTGCCCAGTCAGGGCTGCCTAGTCCACACCTGGGCCATGTCCCCTCCTCTGCCGGACTGCCTGCCCCCTACTCCTTCCCACCTGGGTAATTCTCAAGTCTCCCTCAGCCCTGTGGCCTGCAACCTGGAGGGTCAAGGGGAGGCCGTGGGATAGAGCCCAGCTTCCAGCCCAGGCTGGGCCCTTTGCAAGCTGCAGACGTGATCTTGGGCATTCCCCAGGCCTGGGAGTGGGGAACAGTTGGGGTCTCATCTGGTGAGCAGCACCACAGCCTTGTGGTAGCCAGTGTAGATGCTGGAACTCATCTTCAGGGAGGTGAGTCTCAGGCTCCATGCTGACCCAGAGCGGGAGGACCTCCTCCGGTGCCCTGGAGCTCGACAGCACCCTGTGTGAGGGACACGGTGTCTCTGAGGACAGTGGCCTGGGTCTTTTTATCTGAACAGCCATCCTAATCCTTGACTTGGCAGATCATTAGGAATTCTATGAGCTCCCACCCTCGGCTGGGAGCTGGACTCGAGTGTTGAATAATGAATCAGACCGTCCTGGTGATTAATTTTTTTAAATGAGCTATTTGCATCTGGTGATTAATCACAGCAGCCCTGGTTGGACCCCTCTGGCTCTGGGGTTGGAGGAGCTGTCTCCTCAGTCTGGGAGCCCAGGCTTTGCCCCAGGGGTCTCAAGGACATCAACACGCCCAGAGCACATCAACCCCTGTGAGGGTGGCCACTGGACTTGATATTTGAGGACGAGAGTGGACCAATGTGGAACGCAGGGCCCTCAGAAAAATCGTCCAGAATCCTGGTGCTGCCCGCCTTCCTCTCGGCCCAGGGACAGCAGGGCCGGGACTTCTGGGAGTGTCCCTGCCACAGAGAGAGGCCGGTTGGTCCTAGAGTTGTCCTTGGCATTTGTGGGAGTGAATACATGTCCTTGGCCCAGGGCTGGCCTCGCCGACTGGGAATCTGAGTCTGGTGAGAGCCACGTTAGCGGTGAGGAGGGGCCCTGGCGGGGGTCTGGGGTGATCAAGGTGAACAGGCAGCTGATGCTCTGCGGCTTCAAAGCCCAGGCTCCTTCTCTCGGAAGTCAATGTCTGGGTGCAGAGGTGTGAAGACACAGGACACCCCACTGTGGGCACCATGCTGCACCCATCATGTGCTCCAGCTGGCGGATCAATTCCACATCTACGTGGAAGACAGCACCCGGGGCTTGGGGTCACCCCAAGACTCATTTCTCTGAGGCTCTGGCTTTCTTCTCCTGCACAGCGGCACCTAGGCTGGGATGTGCCACCCGGTGATGCCAGGGTCCTCCACTCTCACCACCCCTGAGAGGCACCGCCCTGGAGACCTTCCCTGTGGAGCTGTCCATCTTCCAAGGGCTGATGTGCAGCCCTTCCAAGTGTGCCCCAGGTGGGACGAGGGCGCTGGCGTCAATGAGGGCAGCATCTGTGTTTGGCTGTCACATGGGTGCAATGGTGGTTCAAGGGGGACTGTCCTGCTTGGTGGGGCCAAGGTCTCCCTCGGGGTCCACGTGCCACCTGGCTCTGCAGGCCCTGGTGCTGACAGTGTGACTGCTCCAGGGGCAGCGGTCAGAGGGGAAGGTCCATCATTCTTCATGCTCGGGAGTCGGGTGCCTGTAAGGACAACTGGAGGAATTCCTGAGGTGCCTGGGAATGACCTGAGCAAGACACTAACTAGGACATGTGGAGTGTTCCTAAACACCCATCAAATCGAAGCACTCAAGATACTGGAAATGTAATTGTCCCTTTCACCCCACATGTCATTGGTCCTAAGCTTTGTGGCAGAAGCTGGCTCAGCCTGAGGCTGCTCCAACTTGTATGTCAGCCTGGGCGCACCCTGCTCTATGAGCCTAGGGTGGGGGGGGTCCCAAACCTGGAGCTGAAAGGCCCTTCACCTTCCTCTGCCACTCCTCACAGCCCAGGGGGATTCACAGCACCCTCAAAACCCTGCAGCTCAACTGAGCCCTTTAGAGCCAAGGTGGACAAAGCCTGTCACCGAGCTCTGCTAGGGGGAGGGGGCACTCAGCCCGGATGTGGGTCCTTGCCTGGATGCCCCCAGCCTGGATGCCTCCTTCCCCCTTGTCTCGTTTCCCCTGCCTGAATGCCTCCCCTCCCCAGGTGCCTCCTGCCTGGACACCTCTCCTGCCTGGATGCCCCCCAGGCTGGACGTCACCCTCCTATATACCCACCACCTGGACATCCCCCACTGGGGTGCCCCTCCACCTGGACACTCCTATATGGATATCCACTACCCGGAACCCCCCCACCTGGGCACCCTCACCTGGACACCCCTCGTGCCTGGCTGCTGCACTTCCACAGGGCTGGGACTCTGGGTCAGCATCGTGTGGGGGTGGTCCTCATGCACATGGGGTGCAGGTGCCTTGGAGAGGCCTGAGGAGGGGGTGAGCTTAGCCCGAGGACCCTGTGTAAGGCAGCAAACAGCACAGAGAGCCCGGGCTTGGAAACCTGGTGGGAAGGTACAGCTTACATCCATTCAGTCATTCACAGACACTGGCTGGGCCCTGGCGCAGTCAGGCCTCCCCATCCAGCCCAGCTCTCACGGGCCAATGGAACAGACAGCAAGAGGGGCCCTGTGGGTGCTGAGGGGGCCTGCAGCCCATAGCAGCCCCCAGGCCCCACCAGCCAGGACTCAGCCCAGGAGGGCCTCGCTCCCTAGCAGGAGGCTCTCCACCCCCAGATTCCCCCAGCTCAGTGCTGGTGGGTGGGGTGAACACAAACGTGGCTGATAATCTGCCTCCAGCAGCACAGGTCTATTATGTGCCCATATTCTGCTGTCTCTGCTCCAGGTCAGGGTGACTGAGGGGGGTGGGGGTGCCAGGCAGTGTCCTTCTCTGGTGCCTCTCCCAGACGAAGGTCATCGGCACTTCAAGGTAGGTGCTTGGCCAGGGCAACCCCACCAAGTCAAGGTGGCCCCACCCAGCCATGTGCTCTGGGTCCTGGCCCAGGCCTGGGTCTCCCACTTCAGCCAGGAAGAGCCCCGGTCCCCAGCACCAAGCTTCTCTGAGCCTGGATGGAACGCCTTATCCAAATTTTATCCAAAGGCAAACTCATTTTATCCGAATGCAAACTTGTAATGGATGACATTCCTCAACAGTGACTTTCAGCTTTTTCTTAATGAGAAAAAGATATTTTCTCACCTTGGAATGTTTTAAAATTTACTTATAAGACATTTTTAGAGTACTTATAAGACATTTGCAGAATCTCAGAGGCTGCAAGAGTTGGGCCATCACCCTGTCCAGAGTCCCAGACTGGGCCAACACCCTGTCCAGAGCCCCAGGCTGGACCACCATCCTGTCCAGAGCCCCAGGCTGGACCATCACCCTGTCCAGAGCACCAGGCTGGACCATCACCCTGTCCAGAGCACCAGGCTGGACCATCACCCTGTCCAGAGCACCAGGCTGGACCATCACCCTGTCCAGAGCACCAG
>PVJS01023356.1:0-29685 GCA_004027185.1 Glis glis | reverse complement strand
TCTCTCTCTACTTAGTGAGGCCCTCCGCAACTTCGTGAGACCCGGTTTCAAAATAAAGTATAAAAAATAGGGCCGGAGGTGTAGCGCAGAGGTAGAACGCCCCTAGGTTCAATCCCGGGTACTGCAAAAAAAAAAAAAAAAAAAACATTTTCAAATCTTTTAAAGTTTTTTATCTAATTTAAATTTTTATCTATTTTTAATTTTTGTTTATTTTTCTTCTTTTTAAAAATTTTTCCTCTCTAATAAATACTTTCTTACTTTCTTATTGCTAGTGTTTGGGGGATCTCTCTTATAGTCTCACATTTTGTTTGTTAGAAGGATCTCTTCTCTGCTTTTGTATACATTTATCATTATCTAATATTCATTTTAATCCATTTAGTTTGGTTTTGCACTTTAGGCATTTTTTTCTTTTTATCCTATGTGCTTATGTGCAATTAGTCTTGTCCAAAGTTTCTTTTAAGTAAGACCATCTCTCCATGTGGATGTGTCTGACTATAGTTTATTCTGCTGCCTGGATTCCATCTGAGTCTATCTTTTTTTATACTTTTGTTCTATCTTACTCTCCTCGAGCATTCATCTCTTTATAGATGACATCACAGAAATTTTTTTCCCAACTTCTGGTTCTTCTGTCTTGGACTGTCCCTGTTGTACTATCTCTTCCTAACCCTCACTCTACAAAATAATAGTGTTCACCTGGGTATACCTCCCCAAACTGGAGTGAAAACTCTGAATTCGAAAGATAGGACATCAAGAAACAAACACTCTTCAGTCAGTTCCACCAAATACAGAATAGGCCAGTGAATAACCCACCAAATTTCATCCATACACCCCCCAGTATACTGACAGAAAGCACTGAGAGAAGAGGCAAATCTCCGTACAAACTGGAAGGAAGTCTGAAAAGAGTAGTGGGTACTTTATACCCCATGCCCAGTATCAACAAAACAGCCACGTTGAAGACAGACACTCTCCTGAACATGTGAGCTGCCATGTCCAGCTCACACAGCAGCCTAGAGAAGATAAACAGGCAAAGCAGATTCTGAAATAACCCACTTGTGCCAGGTGATACACCCATTTAAGGAGGCAGTGAAGGCTGAGGTTAAACATCCAATTATAAGAAGCAGACATTTGGAAACTAAATCATACTTCATTGTAAGTCCCTAAGATGACTGAAAATGTGGGGAAAAGTCCACTAAAACCACAACTAATCCTCACAATCTCTCAAAAACAGAACCCTGAAACACAGGTGCAGAAGATGGTAGATGGAGGATTTAGAATTTTGATAGTTAGTATGATCAGTGACCTCAAGAAGAAAATCAGAGAGAGCATTCAGGAAATTAAGAACTATGACCATAAAGAAGTAACAGAAAATCTGAGTGAATTGAAAGAATCAATAAACAATTCCATTGAATATATCACCAACAGAATAGACCAGATAGAACATCCAAGAGCTTTGGGATAATTTTAAAATACCAAACCTAAGAGTAATTGGCATTGAAGAAGGCATTAAAGCCCAGACAAAAGGAATTAAGAATCTCTTCAGAGAAATAATATCAGAAAATTTCCCAAACTTGGATCAAGATGAGGACACTCAACTACAGGAAGCATCCAGAACCTCAATAAGACAAGAACATTCCCATGCCACATTATAATCAAAATGTGCAACATTGAGACTAAAGAAAGAATCGTAAAAGAGTCGAAAGAAAAATCCCAGCTGACATTCAGCGGTAAAACAATGCAATAATCCTAGGAGATTTCAATACACCTCTTACACCATTAATTCAGTCATCCAGAAAAAATTTTAGTAAAGATACCTCAGACCTAAAGAACACTATAAACCAATTGGACCTGACATTTTCAGAATATTCCTCCCAACAACAGCTGAATACACATTCTTCTCAGCTGCCCATGGAGGCTTCTCCAAAATAGACCATATTTTAGGCCACAAAACAAGCACCAGCAAAAAAATTAATATACTTACTTACAAAAATCAATATAATTCCTTGCATCCTCTCAGATCATAATGGACTCAAAGTAGAGATCAACAAGAAGATCCAGCGAAGCTACACAAATACACAGAGATTGAATGCTGCATTAATCAATGAAGACTGGATCAGAGAAGAAATAAGGAGAAATTAAAAAATTCCTAGAAACAAATGAAAATGAAGACACAGAATATCAAATCTCTGGGACACCCAGGAGGCAGTGTTAAGAGGAAAATTTATAGCATCAAGCACCTACATAAAAAAAAAACAGACTCAAAATAAATAATCCAATGATGCACCTCAAAGCCCTGGAGAAACAGAAAGATATAACCCCAACACCAGCAGAAGACAAGAAATAATCAAAATCAGAGCAGAAATTAATCAAATAGAAAACAAACAAACAAAAACAATTCAGAAGGTCAACAAAACAAAAGGCTGCCTTTTTGAAAGAATAAGATTGATGGGCTATTAGCCAACCTAACAATAAGAAAGAGAGAACAGACCCAGATCTCAAGGATCAGAGATGAAAATGGAGATATCACCACAGAAAATTTGGATATCCAAAACATTATTAGAAAATATTTTGAAAACTTATACTCCAATAAGATAGAAAACCCAGAGACAGTTGACAAATTTTTATATACCTGCAACTTACCTAAACTGGACCAAGAGGACAGAGAAAACCTAAACAAACCAATAGTAAGCAAAGAAATAGAAACAGCAATAAAGGGTCTCCCATCAGAGTCCAGGCCCAGATGGATTCCCAGCTGAATTCTACAAGACCATCATGGAAGAACTAACTCCAATACTCCTTGAATTATTCCATTAAATATAAAAAGAAGGAAAACTACCAAATTCATTCTATGAAGCTAGCATCGCCTTAATCCCAAAACCAAAAAAAAAGATACCAAGAAAAAAGAAAATTAAAGACCAATATCATTAATGAACATAGATGCAAAAATTCTCAATGAAATATTAGCAACTCCCATTCAAAACTACATCATTAAAATAGTTCATCATAGCCAACTAGGATTCATCCCAGGGATGCAACTTTGGTTCAACATTCTCAAATCAGTAAATGTAATCCAATATATTAATAGAGCTAAGGACAAAAATCACATGATTATATCTAGAGATGCAGGAAAATCATTTGACAAAATCTAACATCCTTTCATGATAAAAATGGTGAGAAAATTAGGAATAGAAGGAATCTACCTCGACATCATAAAGGATATTTACGACAAACCCAAAACCACAATCATGAATGAGGAAAAATTGACAGAATTTCCCTTAAGATCAGGAACAAGACAAGGATGCTCACTGTCACCACTCCTATTCAACATAGTATTTGAAACTCTAGCCTCAATAAGACAGGAGAAAGAAAGCCAGGGATGGTGGTGCACACTTGTAATCCCAGTACTTGGGAGGCTGAGACTAGAGGATCGCAGGTTCGCGGCCAGCCTCAGCTATTTAGTGAGGTCCTCTGCAATTTAGTGAGACCCTGTTTCAAAATAAATAAAAAATCAGGCTGGGGGTGTAACTCAGAGGTAGAATGCCTCTGGGCTGAATCCCAAGCACCACACACACACACACACACACACACACACACACATACACACTCACACAAAAACAGGAGAAAGGAATAAAAGGAATACAAATAGGGAATGAAGAACTGAAACTATTTGAGGATGACATGATACATTACATAGAAGATTCAATAAACTAATTGAGAAGACTTCTAGAGGTGATAAATAGTTCCATCAAAGTAGCAGGATAAAAAATCAACCTACAAAAATCATTAGTATTCTTTTACATGAATCACGAATCCACTGAAAAAGAAATACAGAAAACAATACCATTCACAATAACCTCAAAAAAGATAAAATATTTAGGGATAAACTTAACCAAGGAGGACCTCTGTAATGAAAATTCTAACTCACTAAAGAAAGAAATCATAGAAGATGGAAAGACTTCTCATGCTCTTGGATAGGCAGAATAAATATAAACAAAATGGCCATCCTACTCAAATCTATACACATATTCAATGTGATCCCTATCAAAATACAATCATTTTTTACAGACCTAGAGAAATCAGTCCTAAAATTCATATGGAAAAACAAAACACTCAGAATAGCCAAAGCAATTCTCAGCAATAAGAACAATGTCAGAGGCATCACAATACCTGGCTTCAAACTGTACTACAAAGCAATAGTAATAAAAATAGTATGGTATTGGCACAAAAACAGACACATAGACCAATGTAACAGAATAGAAGACTCAGAAACAAAGCCCCACATCTATAACAAGTTGATATTTGATAAAGGTGCCAAAGACAAACACTGGAAAAAGACAGCCTTTTCAACAAATGCTGTTGGGAGAACTTGCTATCCATATGTAGGAAAATGTAACTAAACCCTAACCTCTCACCCTGCAAAAAAAGTTAACCCAACATTTTTCAAAGACCTAGAAATTAGACCAGAAACTTGAAACTGCTAGAAGAGGGTATATGACCAACACTCCAACAACATAGGTACAGGTAGAAACTTCTTCAATAAGATACCCAAAACTCGGGAAATTAAAATATTAATTAATGAATGGGATAGCATTAAATTAAAAAACTTCTGGCAACAAAGAAAACCATCAAGATTCTACAGAGAAATCCTACAGAATGGAGAAGATCTTCACTACCTACTCATCTGACAAAGGTCTAATATCTAGAATATATAAAGAGCTTAAAAAGGTTAACACTGAAAAAACAACCCAATTAAAAACTGGGAAACAACACTGAATAGGCACTTTTCAAAAGAAAAAATACAAATGGCCAACAAATATATGAAAAAAATGTTCATCGTCTCTAGCAATCAGGGAAATGCAAATCAAAATTACACTGAGATTCTATATCGATCCAGTTAGGATGCCAATCATCAAGAAGACAAATAACAATAAATGCTGGTGAGGATGTGGGGAAATAAGAACCCTATTACACTGTTTGTGGGACTGCAAACTAGTATAGTCACTTTGTAAATCAGTATGGGGATTTCTCAGAAGGTTGGGAATGGAACTACCATATGACCCAGCCATAGTGTTCCTGGGCATCTTCCCAAAGGCAATGAAATCAAAATATTATAATCAGACATGCATATGCATGTTCATAGCAGCTTAATTTATAATAACCAAACCATAGAGCCAGCCTAGATGTCCATTAATGGATGAATGGATCACAAAACTTTGGTATATACACACAATGGAATTTTACTCAGCCATAAAGAAGAACAAAACTACACCGTTTGCAGGAAAATGGATGGGACTGGAGAATATTATATTAAGTGAGTACACCCAATCCCAAAGAACTAGTAGATGTATGTTTTCTCCTATATGTGGAAGCTAGAGAGATATTTGGAAATAAGTGCAACATCAGATAGATGAGCAAAGACTGCAGGGGAATGACTGAGGGTGATTGGGGAGGGGGGAACGAAATCATAAAGAATGCAATAGTAGAAACAATGCCATGAACGTATACAAAATTGCCAATTCCCATCTCAAATACTTGTGGGGTGAGGGTGACAGGGGAAGGGCTGGTGGGGAAGGCAACAAGAGTTGTGTGCATGTATTTTTCTAACACTCTGTACCCCAATATGATGTAAAATTACAATGCCCCCAATAAAATAAAAAAACATAAAATTAAAAAGGCCTCAGTGGATTCTCTTTGTCTATAAATTCAAGTCCAGAATCCTAGTAGTTTTAGAGGTCCTTCTTGAGTGGAAGCTTTTGCTTCCAGTCTCATTGTTTATATCATCGCTGGGTTCTCTTGGTGTCATTCCCCTTGGGTTTCTTCCAATATCTCAAAGTCTCTCCAATCATTCCAACATGTTGTTGTGGATGCTGTGGTGCTCAGATCCCATTATAGGAGTGAAGGATTTATTACTCCAACTTCTTAACTTCCACCAACAGACATGTCTCAATTGTTATCTCCCTCCAGGGATTGCACAACGAAAGAGAATTGACTCCTGAAAAGCTGTATCCACTTTGGGGCAGGGTGAGAAGAGGAAGGAACACTCAACTACTCATTGTTGAGGGCATATAAAAGTTGGGCTTTCTATCCCCAACTTGGGACAACCTCGAGAGTCATTGTACCTTCATAGGCACAATACTATGAGGCTTCTGTTGCAACTGCATCATGGTTTCATTTCTGTTCCTTCCAGTTTCTGTCTCTTCCCTTCAACAGGGACCAATGCCAAGAGCCTTCCTAAGAAATTGCTTCAGGCAGAGTCCATTTCTCATGCAACCTGTGACATTTAATTTCATCGCTACTTTGACATCCTGTACCATTTCCGTATTTTTCCCACTGGCTTCTCACCATATGTGTTATTTTTCCATGTATGTATTCCCTGTTTCCTCTGATTAGGATATTTCCTTATGCTGTGCATTACAGCACTGTGCCTTCCTATTTGTAGTATATATTGAATTGTTTTGATAATCCTGCATACTCATTTGAGTTTAACCTCTGTCTACCTACCCTTTATGTGAGTCTTTTTCAGTCTTGTTTATTTTGTAGCTCATGATGCCACCTGCTTGCAGTCCTCACACTATGGTTCCCTTTCCTCTTCTTGTTCCACCTCTTTCCATTTAATGAACTCCCATTTGCCTTGGATGTCTTTGCTTAAACACAAGGGGAGTTTCCTCCATTCTACTTTCAAATTTTTACTTATTCCTAAATACTAACAGCACACTTTTACCCTCCACACATGCAAGAATGAAGATATATACATTTATTTCCTTTTATTTTATCCTTAAATCTTAATACTTCATACTTTGTAAGTGCTGAATGAGTAAAGGCAGGATTAGTGATTATTTGGATTTTCTTTTTATCATCCACCTACATATTGCTTTACTTTGGGATACTTGGCTCTTAGAATGCATGATCCTTTTCAGAATCCTCCAGTTTTCCTTTTATCCCATTTATACTCAGAGATGTACAATGTCTATATTGGTTAATAAAAAATGGAAGTGGGAATGAAACTGTGGGCTACAGGCATCGGCAACTGTTTACTTCTTTCACAGATAAGGAAGACATCTGTCCAGATGGCTCATGTGGTTGACACAGGAAGTGTGTTCTTGAATGTGGAATGATGGAAGGGATGGCACAAAATACTTCCTGTCATTGTTCAGATAGTTCTTATACTATGAAGCTGTTTCTTATCTTATTTGGACTATAATAACTATCACATTTCTGATTTGGTACACTTGCTGTTAGTATAATTCTTAAGTTTAATACAATTTAATAGTATATAGGATTGTTTCTTCCAAAATTTTATCAATTACTAAGAAATTGGGAAAAACCCAAACTTCCTTAAAATTCTAGATTTTAATGGTAGGATTTTGGAATATATAACCAGTATTAACAACTGCAACTTGTTAACAGATACATATTCTTTTTTGAGAAGCATTTTTACCTCTATTTTCTGTTCTTTAATCATATTCAATCACTTTTACAAACTTAGACATTGAGGACAGTTGAACAAAGAAAGCTTGATTCATTATTTTTTAACCTAAAAACTATGGCCTTGCCTGGCGTGGTGGTGCACGCTTGTAATCCCAGTACTTTGGGAGGCGGAGACCGGAGGATCCGGGTTCTTGGCCAGCCTCAGCTCTTTCTCTCTCTCTCTCCCTGTCTCTCTCTCTCTCTCACTCTACTTAGTGAGGCCCTCCGCAACTTCGTGAGAACCGGTTTCAAAATAAATTATAAAAAAAAAAATAGGGCCCAGGCAGTGTAGCGCGGAGGTAGAACGCCCCTGGGTTCAATCCCCGGTACCGCAAAAAAAAAAAAAAAAAAAACTATGGCCTTGCTATATTTTGTAACTAAAACTAATGTTTGTGATTGATTGTACTATTTGTTTGCAATTAGCTACTACAACTTCCTTTGGTGGGGTAATTATATTTTTTATGCCCTATTGATGTCAGGCTTGGCTTACTATGGCCAATGAAATTTGAGAGGAACTCTTAGCATTCAATAGTTGATTTTATTCTGTTCTCGTTTTTTTCTTTCTTGCACAAGATATACAGTGGATTTTTTAAAGTCTGAATAAAGGAGCAAAGGATGATTTCTGGTAAGTACATTAAAAGCATATACCTGTGTATATATTTATATTTGTATATATACATAAATATAGAGAAATGCCAATATGTGTATACATATAAATCTCTTCATATATTACATATTGTTATAAAAACATTCATAAAATTGCTCATTTTTAAATGTTATGAAACAAAATATCTAAAAAAACATAAACAGAGCCTGTTAATGTATAGTGTTTATTACTTTGTCAGACCTTAAACTTGTGTCTTCTTGAATGAATATGTAGAATGACTATTGTAGATTTAGAAATGATCAGTACTGGGCAGGCCTTTACAGAATAGAGCAGTGCCATTCTATTTGGGATAAAGTCTCCTTTGTAAGCAATATCCTCCTCAGTTAAGCTGCTCTGCTATAGCATCAATGACCTGCAGAGGAGAGCATTTGGTGGTCCCTTTACTATTTCCTTTCCAGTAACCTGGTTGTCTGCTGTCATTTTATCATTCCAGATAATGATTTGAAAATCCAGAGGGAGAGATGATTGGTAAGATTTGAAATGATTAAGCCTAGACATCATCCTTTCATTTTTTTGCCCCCCAAGTGCAAATTGCATAACATTAACAGTATTTTGGGGTTTTGTTAGCACATCTAACAGAAGCTTAAGTTTTTATATAAAAATTTAATTGGTGCATTGTGCAAATCAAAACTACACTGAGATTCCACCTACCTCCAGTTAGTATGGTGCTCATCATACAAGCAGTTTAACTTTTGTGAGTTTTTTGTTAAATATAGGATCAAATTAAGTTCAATCTCTGCTATCTGTGGTAGTATTTAAAATACTTAGAAGAGTAAATTTAATATGAGATAAATGTATTCTGAAAATTACTGAGTCATTTCCCACCTGAGAAAGGTTTTCCTGGTTGCATCTCCTCTCCTAGAATATGTCTCATTCACCTGATATAATGCTGTGACTTTTGATCCGTAATACCCACAACTCCAAAATCCCTGTCCTTCGCTCTTGGAGAGACACCTATTTAGGTCTTCACCTTTGAAAAGAAGTTAAATTATAGTCTTAAATCTGCATTCCTACTACTCATTAAACTCCTCTGCTAAAGAAAAGACTCTTTTGTAGATTTTCTATCCATGAATAATATCAAGGACTAGAACAGAATTGAATCAGAATATCCTTCTCTAAATGGTCAAATACTTAGATAGGACCTCCTAAAACCCTGGTTAACATAGCGAGAAAGGATCTGTATAAAACTATATTCTCTTCATCCACAGAAAGCCCAAGAAGTCCATGGCTTACTTTTTGCTCTAATTATACATTGGCTAGGAAACTAAGGCATGGAATAGTTAACTAACAAAAGTCACATAAACAACCTTTTATAGTAATGTCTATGACTGTTATATGTGTACCACATGATATATTTTAAATAATTTGGGCTGGGGATGTGTCTTAGTAATAGAAGGTTGTGGGTTCAATCCCAAGCACCAAAACAGAACAAAATTTTCAATTCTTCAAATATTTTTCATCCTTTAAGATGAGGAAACCTTGGCTATGTATAAATTGTGCCATGTTCCCAAAATGTCAAATGATTGACATGGGATTTTTAAACAAAGTCATTCTGTCTAGGAAAACACACAAGAAATAGAAGAATAGGTGACATTCTTGGCTCTTTTACTGTCTAGATTTGTAACTGTTTTCAATTCTCTTAATAATTCTGAACTTCAGTTTAATCATCTAGAAAAATATAATAAAATAATTCCAAGGTTTACATAAGCTTGAAAAACTGGTTATTTTTGTTTAGTGAAACTTGTTGCAAATATTACCACTGTAATACATATATAAGTTTATCTATTGCTTTATGTTTTAAGTTATACTCATTGCTTATAATTATTAAGCAGATTATTGACATATGTGAATTTAATCAGTTTATGATACTAAGGGGATCTCACTAATATGTATCTGACAGGACACTACTCTTTGTCAGCCTACATTATTATACTCAGGCTTCAATCCCCTTTAAGCTTAAATTTGCTGCTTTGGAAAATTATGGATTTCTCTTTGCACTTAGAAATAACTTCTTGACCATTACATTTTAAATATTAATCTTTAAATTTCTTTTAAAGGCTTTAACATTAAAAATATGAATTAAAATATTTAAGTCTATTTACCAAGATGCTACAGAGGGTTAAAATGATGAAACATTTAGACTGGAGTTTTCCTTATAGTACATGAAAAACACAGTGGGTCAAGTGACCCAGGGTTAAAAGCTATACTTACTTAAGTTACATCTTGTATGTGATTAAGCCATAACAATGTCATTTTTTGCACAAAATGAAATAATCCTCAAGTTTACTAAATGTACACAATTATTCAGATATATTTTTGTATAACTGGAAGTAAATATACTTTCTCTTTCCTTCTATTTTATAGGCCATTGCCAAACCAATTCAAAGAATTTTCTATAATCCTGCTACTGATTGCTAGTAGAGCTGAGAGACTGGTACATAGACTCTCATCTTGCAGAATGTGATGGGATGGAAGTTCTTCATTATTTCCAAGTAAGTGATTACAGTGATAGCCTCTGAAAAATTGCATAATTGAAACACTGGCTGTATATTGCTTCAAGCAGGCATACGTCGAAATGGATGAAATAAAAATCCTTTTAAAACAGAAAAGTGTATTTCCTGATCTCCTCCCTTGCAGTCGTCTCCTATAATTATGATTATTATAATTTTGCAATTACAGAACTTTTGAAATGGATTGTGCTTAAGCCAAGAACTATTATTACCACCATATTCTGAATTTAGAATAAAGCATAAAGATTTCATCAGTAAGACCTCTCAGCCACTCTACCTTCTGTTAATCTAAGCACTAGAAGATGAAAAGGTCAAGCCCAACAACTACACATACTAAGTAGCTGTTTAACACAGCAAGAGACACTATTATAGGCTGGATACCAAGATTGCAACTTGAAAATGCTGAGCCACTGGCATTGTGGAAGTGAACCTTCCAAGATTTAATTAAAACTATACATGAAAATACTATGGATAATGAATCAGAGACCATGACAATTACCATAGGCGTTTTGTATGTAGGTGATGGAGGGAAGCTACCATTCAGAAAAAGATATTTAATTCAGAGGATAATGCTATTGAGCAAGTTTTTACTGAATAAAAACTGAATGTCATTTTTGCCATTTGCTGAAATGCTTTTCTCCAGGATGGGTTAAGTGGTATTTTTTTCATTTGAGTTCATGTTTTCCAAATGCTTTTTATGGCTTTCAACAGTGGACATATATATACTAGGGCTTTTGATGGTAATGAAATTTTAATGCATATTTAACAACTTCTTTCTTCAGGCCCTTGCAATAGGGAATGCTACTGGCTTACTATTTATAACTTTTATGGAAGTGCTTTAAAAAAGAGTATTTCTAAATAACCAACAATAGCTGTCTGGTTACAATTAGTTTTCAATCTGAAAGTTCAGTAAAGTGTAATTCCCTATAATATATATGTTCAAAAGTTATAAGGGACAGTAAGAACAATTTTTAAAAGATCATTTTCTTGATGAATTATTCTGTTCCTCATACTTTAATATATTTCAACCATAGAGTGATGCCTTAAAACAACTGTCAGCTAAACCAGCTTTACGAAGATAATGATAGAGACATGCCATTATGCCAGTAATGAATAATAATGGGAGTATTAGTTTGCTAGGGCTGCTATAACAAAGCACCACAAACTTGGTGGCTTAAACAACAGACATTTAGTGTCACAGTTCTGGAGATTAGAAGTTCAAAGTCAAGCATTGGCAGGGTTTGAGAGGGAAGGATCTGTTCCAGGCCTCCCTCCTTGGTTTGTAGAAGGACAGCTTCATGATCATGTGGTGTTTTGCCTGCATACCTGTGTATCATCAAATTTAATAACCTCATTTTTAGCTTGATTAGTTCTGGAAAGATCTGTTCCTCAGATGAAGTGGTTTTGAGGTGCTAGGAGTTTGCAATTCAACATATGAATTTGGACAGAACATAATTTCAACCATAGCAATATAATTTTACTCTTTTATCTTTAATAGTTTCAGGATCTTAACTGAAGATAAAATTTATTTAAGTAGAGGGTTACTCTTCTCCTGTCTTGCAAACATGGTAGAACAATAAATAGCATTTATATGTTTCTGATAATTCCCTTTTACTTTACTCCACAGAGACCCTCTTTTATATTTTTATATTCCATTTAGAATAATATATAATGAACCCTCTTCATAGTTCATCTGCTTGGTAGTTTTTTCACATCACATTTCATGCTCAGAATACGAGGACCTATATAATCTTTAAAATGCAAATAACATCAATGATGAAAAATAAGTGTTTTAATATCTCATGGAATTTTAAAAACATCTACAAATCATAGATGTTTTGTATAACCAAGAAATTTATTCCTTACATAAATCCTCCATAAAAGTTACAAGATGGTCAGCCATACATTTACTTTAAGAATTCAACATATAATAACACAAACTTATCTTTTTTTTTTTTTTTTTGCGGTACCGGGGATTGTACCTCTGCGCTACACTCCCGGCCCTATTTTTTTTATACTTTATTTTGAAACCGGGTCTCACGAAGTTGTGGAGGGCCTCACTAAGGAGAGAAAGAGAGAGACAGGCAGAGAGAGAACGAGAGAGCTGAGGCTGGCCGCGAACCCGGATCCTCCGGCCTCTGCCTCCCAAAGTACTGGGATTACAAGCGTGCGCCACCACGCCCGGCACAAACTTATCTTAAATAAAAATTACTCAATGACACATGTTAAAGCAGATTAAGGCAGACAGAGCCATTGTAATAGAAATAGGGACCACTGCAACAGGGTCTTGAAGTGGGAGAGAGAGAGATCTTGCATCATAAGCAAATGGGAATGTAAAGTCAAGAAATAGAGTGGGAGCCAATGGATGTAAAATTACTAAGAGACAACCTTAAGGGTAAGGGGGATTTCAGCTAACTGGAACTTGCAGTATTCTTACTGAAGACAGGCCAGGGTGATCAGGATGATCACCTGTCCACCTGAGGGATGGTGGAGAATGGAGAACCTCGTCAGATTGGAGGGGGTGGTGGTGATTAGATGTCACCTGTCCACCTGAGGTATGGTGGAGAATGAGGAACCTGATCAGATGAGGATGGGGATCAGATGTCAAGGATGGGGGCTCTGGCTTAACTAATTGAGAGGGGTTCTTTGCTCAACTGGATTTTACAAGGAAGTGCATGGATGGGTCAAGAATAAGGTTGACAGGTTAACTAAAATGTTATGAAACAAAGAATGTCACATATTTTAGAACTTTGATAAAATGGATAAATAGAACAGAATGACACAAGTTTACTTACATACTGTTAAATTCTTCTGAATTTCATTTGAATTATATTTTTGATTTAATAAACTTATCATTTATTTAGCTTTTGTGCCCTACATAAGTGGAAAAGCCAATATTTATGGCAATATTTGAAAATGGTCTACCATAGTCCTTAAGATATCAGGGTTCGTGAGTAGTAGGTGTTCAATTCCCAACACCATTATCTAGTTGCTCAATGACCTGGGGCAAGATATCTAACTTTTCTGAGTTTCAGTCTCAACTTGATTTATGTAAAATATTTGGAATAATGATTGGTCCATAACAAGAGTGTAGTTTGTGCAAATTGTTTTGCTCTTGAAGTAAGTCTCAATGCTACCATTTAGTCTGTTATATAACTTATGTTTTGTACTGGGCTGTATGAAGTTAAAGGCCTTCCACATGACTTTACTTTGGTGATAGCCTTGAGAATGTATTTTCTGGCAATAACAAAACATAGCATAAGATGATAAGAATTAGACGCCCTTAGGGAAAAAAAGTTCCTTATATAAGTTTTAATTTTTTGAAAGAAAGCAGCAATAAAACAAAAAAGGAACCATTTTATTATAGCTCAAGTGTCAACAATGTGTGGTATAAAACAAGGTCAAGTTTTCTCTTAAAAACATAGGCTATAAATTCTGTACTTTATTGAAAAGATAAGAGCCTTGCCAGACAAAATTTTTATACCTTTCATATAAGTATCACTTGTTTTATTTTAAGCTCATTCTGTTGTACCTGCTATGAATGTCAAAGACATGACAAGAATGTAAAGATTTAAAAGCTTTGAAAACTGAGATCAGGGCTGGATAGGATCAGAGATCTGGACCACGCTTTCAATGCTCAGTGACGTTTATGGTAGAAAAAGTATTTGGATATAGAATTGGAGATATTATCTTGAAACACAGAATGAAAATGAAACTAGTTGACCAAATAAAATTAAGCTTAGAAATAAGTCTAGGAGAGTGGTAAAGTTTTCCATCTTGAATTGAGAAGTAAATCAAATCAAATCAAATAAGATTCAAAACAAAATCATTTCAATTCCCATTAAAAAACACATGAGAAAGCAGCACCATTTGGGGCTTCTTACTTTGGTTGTTTTGCCTTCTCACTTCTCAAATCATGACACTAATATACTCTGAATATGGAAAATGCAAACTCACCATTGCTGTCAAATCTGACATTTCCTTTTCCCTAACATTTGTTAGTTTGTTGGTGAAAGCCCTCAGATTTTCTGGTTCCTGCTGTATCATAAATATAAATTATGGGCATAGAATTTTCACAGGTAGATTTGCTAAATACATTGTCTTTTATTTTTAATTAAGAAAAGAAGGCCTCAGCCCTTGCTGATTTATTTTTGAGACAATAAGTCATCTTAATTATATGTTGCATGCTTCAGCAAAACAATCCCATGGTCAAGATGAAAGATAATGTGATTCCATAAGAATTTACATGTAGGAGCTCAGGGAATGTTTTTGGATCTATAAATTACTGAGTGGGTATTATAGACATGTTGCAATATCTGTCATCCTGTGCCATGTTAGTGTGTATGAATTGATTGTCTTTGGTGATTTGTGTTGATTAATATAAGTCACAAACAAGGCTAAGATTTGTTTCAACTTATTTCATTACTTATATGTTGCTAATCTACCACTTCAATCTGAGAACTGTGTGGTTTTAATGTATGTGGAAGCTGATTTTGATTGCTGACTTTTTCATTCTTATTTTATTATTTCTTTATGGCAACAGTGCTAATCAGGTTTCTTTTACTATAACAGGTATTATAAAACCTGAGATAATTAATGTATAATTAGAAAAAATTTATTTTGACTTACAGTTTTGGAGTTTCCAGCCCATGCTCAATGGGCTCCCATTACTTTGGGCCTGTGGCAAGGCAGCACATTGTGGCAGGAGTATGTGATAGAGTGAAACTTCTCCCACCTCATCATGAGCCAGAGAATAGAAGAGAAAGATAGGAAGGAGCCAGGGTTCCACTATTCTCTTTGAGAGCACACCCTCAGTGACCTCAGGAGCCCCCAACGTCCCCACCTCTTTAAAGTTCCACCATCTTCCAATATGCCACTCTAAGGACCAAGCGGAGACCTTGCCACATGGACCTGCAGGGGACATCCAAGATCCAAACTCTAGCAATAATGATTGGATTGAAAGTCAGTCATAATGAAGAATAGAATCCTGTCACTTGTATCAGAATGTATGGAATTGGAGGATATTAAATTACATTGAATAAGCCAGACACAGAAAGACATGTATTGCACGTTAATAATAAAAAAGAAAGCAATCAATTAATAGCTCATTTCCATGCTGTGAATTTTCATAAGCACTCAAATGTATTCTGATACCCTATGAAAAATGGACACTCTTTCATGCCTGAGGAAAAGTTTCTTTATGCCCCCCTGAAGACCCAGTGCCCTCCAGCTTTGTAAAGGGACTGGTTATCCAGTCTATTTCACCTGGCTAAAAATCCTTGCACTATCTAGTCATCCTTTCTCTTGCTTGCTCTCACAATTAGTAGTTAAGCTTTTTATTTATTTTTTTATCTGTATATACACATTGACATTTACCTAGAATGTAAACAGTTATGGGTGGATCCTGTATTAAAACAACTTGCTAACCTTAGTATTAGAAAGATATGAAGGGCAAGTTCTTTACAGAAAGAAAAATATGTGGCTGTGGAAGTCACAGTTCTTTTTGGCTGGTTACATTTTTATAGGAAAGGATAAAGGAGATAACAGTTGAAATAATGCTATATATGTATGTTAAACTACCAACACCAATCTCAAAGACATTTAAGGGGAAGGGGAGTGGGACCCAGAAGGAAATGCCCCATGAGTTGTGTGCATGCATACTCCTATCACTCTGTATATCAGTATGATGTAAAATTACAATGCACCAATAAAAGAAATGCAAAAAAGAATAAAAAAAGGACAAAAAGTCACTAATCATATGATTACAATGCACCAATAAATAAGAGAGAAAGAAAGAAGGAAAAGTCATTTTAAGAATTCAAATCCAGAATTTTGTGAAAAATTTCTAGCAACTGTCCATTTATTATTTGACTTTGATCCTAAGGATTCTTCCCTTACTTTCTCTTTTTGATACAATCCTCTTACAAGGGAATTCAATTCAACACTCTTTATGTCAAGCTTCACTAATTTCTCCAGTGGGATACTCTTCTCAAAAAGGCCTCAGCAACTTTCTTGGTAGTCTCAAGTGGACATATGGTGATGAATTTTTTTTTTTTTTGCTCATAAATTTATTTTTGCTTCCATGAGAATTGGATCCAATAATAACTCAGTACTCGTGTTTGTGTATGTGTATGTGTTAATGGGAATTGAACCCAGGGCATTCTACCTCCAAACCATCCCCCCAGCACTATTTTTATTTTTTATTTGGAAACAGGTCTTGCTAAGTTGCTGACAGCCTCACTAAGTTCCTGACACTGGCTTTGAACCTGCGATCCTCCTATCTCAGCCTCCCAAGTACTGGGATTACAGGTGCATGCCACTATGCCCAACTCTCATAGTGCTTTAACTAGTATTACAAACTCTTCTTAGATAGTTTGAATTAGGAATACCTCTTTTCCTGTCCTTGCTCTCAGTGATCACTTGCAAAAGCAAATGAAATTATGGTATATACACACAATGGAATTTTACTCAGCCATAAAGAACAAAATTATATCATTTGAAGGAAAATTGATGGAACTAGAAAATAGTACACCAAGCAAGATTAGCCATATGTTCATGTATGAAGTTATCAATACCAGTTTCAATATTATGTACAGGAAGGGGGAAGGAGCGGTGTGGAATCTGAAGGGAAACATCAAGTGCTGTGTGCATGTATTTTTTTATCACTCACATCCTTGTTATGATGTAATTACAATACACCAATAAAAGTATTTCTTAAAAGAGTAAAGGAGAGACGGACATGGTGGCGCATGACCATAATCCCAGTACCTGGGAGGCAGGAGGATTGCAGGTTCGAGACCAACTTCAGCAACTTAGCAAGACCCTGCTTCAACATAAAAAATAAAAAGGGCTTGGGGTGTAGCCTGGATGTTGAATGCCTCTGAGTTCCATACCCAGTAACCAAAAATAAATAAAAAGTAAAGGAGATAGACATGCAACTGTCACCGCCTCCTCATTCCTGTGTTATGTTTTACTATGCACTTTGATATGTAGAAAGGGCCTGTCTCTAACTGTAAAACTCTTTCCAGTGAATATTAAGATGACTCTAAATCAGGGGGTGTGTATTACATAAAATACGATAACAATTAGTATGAATTAATAGGAAAAACATATAAATCACTTACACACCTAAAATTAAATCATGCTCATTTAAGAAAATATATGTTCCCATTCACATATAATATAATAAACACATATTTCCAAATGTCAAGCTATATTACATATAAAGTTGTGTATGTTTTATTCTCAGTTGATATTATAGCACAAGCAAACCCATATGTTAGTTAGAGCTTCAGTAATTACTTTCATCAATAGCAGTACCTCCTGGATAGGCAGAATAAACTTCATCAAAATAGCCATATTACCAAAAGCTATATACAGATTCAATGAAATTCCTATTAAAATGCCAACATCATTCTTCACAGAAATATAAAAATCACTCCTAAAATTCATATGGAAAAACAAAAGACCCAGAATATCCAAAGCAATTCTTAGCAACAGAAACCACACTTGGAGGCATCACTATACCTGACTTCAAACTATACTACAAAGCTCTATAAAAACAACATAATGGTGGCACAAAAACAGACACATAGATCTCGGAAACAGAATAGGAGATAAAGAAGCAAACCTTTACACCTATAGAGACTGGATTTTCAACGAAGGGGCCAGAAACAGATGAAAAAATAGAGGCTAGAGAAAAAATAGCCTCTTCAACAAATGGCACCATTGGGAAAACTGGTTAAACACATGTAGAAAATGGAACTAAACCCCAACCTCTCCCCCTGCACAAGAATCAACTCAAGATGGGTAAAAGATTAGACATTAGACTTAAGACTTTGCAAGTACTAGAACAGGGTGTAGGACAATTCTTCAACACATAGGCACCAGTAGAGACTTCCTTAATAATCTCCCAAAGCCCAGGAAATAAAAACAATCAATAAATGGGATTGCATAAGATTAAAAAGGTTCTGTGTAGTAAAGGAAACTATCAAGAACCAAAAAAGAGAGCCTACAGAATGGGAGAACATCTTCTCCAGCTACTCCTCTCATAGAGGATTAATATCTAAAATATATAAAGAACTTCAAAGACTCAATACTAAAAAAAAAACTCAATAAAAAATAGGTATTGGATCTGAATTGACACTTCTCAAGAGAAGAAATACAAATGCCCAATAAGCATATGAAATAATATTTAGCATCATTATCAGATAAATGCAAATCAAAATGACACTGAGATTTCATCTAACCTCAGTTAGGATTGTAATTATCAAGAATATAAATAATAAATGCTGGTGAGGATATGGGGAAATAGGAACTCATACACTTTTGGTGAGATTGCAAATTAGTACAGCTGCTATGGACATCAGTATGAAGGTTTCTTAAAAGACTGGGAATGGAGCCACTATAAGACCTAGCCATACCACTTTTGGGGATCTTCCCAAAGGAATTGAAATCAAATTACTATAGACATACATGCATTTACATGTTTATAGTAGCTCAATTCATGATAGCCAAACTATGGAACCAGCCTAGGTGTCCATCAGCAGATGAACTTAGCCATAAAAAAATCACACAAATATGGAACTCAAGAAAATTATGCTTAGTGAGATTATCCAGTCACAGAAAGTAAAGGGCCATATGTTTTCCCTCATATGTAGAAGCTAGAGAGAAACTGGGAAACAAAGAGGACCTCAGATAAATGAAGAGAGACACTAGTGGGATGTGGGAGGGGTGTTCAGAAAAATGGATGGGGTGGGAGGAGGAGAAAGGGGAGATCTGATAATGTTAACTATTCAAATAATCCTCTGTTCATACATGAAGTTACTTGTATCAATATAATGACTAGCTATGGGGAGGGGCAGTGGGGTGGAAACCAGAGGGAAACACTCGATGTATCTGAACCTCACTGAGATGTACACAAAAGAAAGCATTAGCCTAGTCACTGATGGTTAGTATGGGATTCAGCTCATGAGGTTGACAGGATTACTGTAATGTATTAAGAGTTTGATCATGGCAATCTTTTTCTACTTCTTCCTTTGAGAATATAGGACTTTGACTCTGATAACCACATCATCTGGCTTTTCGTATGGGTTGGTCTACCTGTTGGGACATCTGGTGTTCATTCAGAGAGTGCCAATGACTAGTATAGCCCTTGCATCTTGGACAAGGATATTTTCTTCAGCCTCAAAGAAGCCAGGGTCATTTGACAACTATTAAAACTCTTTCACATTGTCAAAAAAAAAAAATAGTAGTACCTCTGGAGGCACTTCTCTTTGCACTAAAAGTTGCTTCCAGAAACTCTGTAATTTATCATAGCAATAGCATTTTAGGGCTTCTCTCTGGCATCTCTAGGCCACATGAAGCAGTCCTTGATTCCCTTGGTTTGACTTCCCAATGTCACCACTAACTGCATTCTCTCTAGCCTATTGCTTCCAGTGACAAGCACTGTACCATGCATTTCTTTAAATCCCCAAAGACTGCACCCAAGACACATTTTTAGTAATAATACAAAATTACACACTTTTTTTCAGCTTCTGTTTTACCTTGAGTAAATGAGATTCTTGCTCAATGATGTTATTTTAGTTCACGGTTTAAATTCCTAGTCCCTAAATTATGTGTTTTCCTTGTAGAACCAGCACTGATCTCAAGGAGATTTCTAGATTGAAATTTTACATGGATGTAGGAACAGTTCTGCATTTATCTTCTCTTGAAAATCTCTATTTCTCATCCTCCTGATGAAGCATTGTGTACAAATGGAATTCTAAGTGTATCCATGATTTTCTCATAGTTCCCCAATCTAGTATGCAAACTAACAACTATGAATGATCTGAGTTTACAACTAGCTTGTCTTCCCAAAAATGACTCTAGAAGAGTCAACACTTTTATGGCAGTATCCTGTTCTCTGCACTCCTGAGGGTCTTTGTAAATGGCCCTGTTCTGAGCAACAGTCAGGACATATGAGCTCTCTTCTCTTAACATATGAGAGAACAAATTGCAAAAAACATATGCAAAGAAGAGGTACAAACACACATAAAATTTTACACATTAGTTTTGAAAGCTGCCAAGCATTCATGATGCATTTTAACCAGGTGTGGAAAATGGATGTATAAAAAAGACTAAGCTCAGCAAGACTAGAGATTCTTGTCTACCTGGCTCACTGTTGTATTATTCTGGACACCTGGAAGTGTGCCTGGGCACAAAGTAGGCATACTAATGTATATTTAATAAAGTGAAGAAATAGTAGTTTAAATAATTTATTTCACTAGAATCTCTCAAAATAAAAACCTTGGTAATTGTTCTTTTCAACTCCTCCTATTACCTCTTATTCTCTTGTTACTTGAAACGAGGTCTAATTTTGGTTTAGAGGAAAAGGAAAATTGCTTCCTTTCTATATGGTCAAATAGACCATAAGCCATCCAAAAACATCCATAGAATAATCATCTAAGCATTAATCTTACTTTCAATATATTTCTTTGGAGAAATCACATGAAAAGACCTAAGGAATTTGATACATTTTCCAAAATATTTCTAACCTTGCCATATTATCATGTAAAGTTAAAAATTCACTGCCCCTTCATGATTTGTTGTTCATTATATCTAATTAGAATTTTATTACCAGTAGAAAGTTTCAGAAATTAGCATCACATTTTATATTAATACTAAAGAGATAATTTATCACGTACGGGGCACCTCAAACTAGTTATGGCTTCATGTTCTTACTGTTGAATTACGACCTAAATGCATTAGATTCACTGCTTACACATTTCATAAGTTGACCTGTTATTCCTGTATAATATCCACACATGATAATTGTGCATAAAAGTCTTGAAAATACTTTTTCCTAGTGACTGAAGGGGAATAAAACTTTGGCTTAATTATTTTACTATTAGTGTCCCCCATGAAGAAGGGAAGAAGATCAATTTATTTCTGGAAGATTTTATTTATTTATTTATTTATTTATTTACCTATAGTCCCTTACATTCCCATTCATGTTGAAAATTTTTAGATCAGTTTCATGAAACAGAACTAAACAAATATGTCATTTTTGCATATTAAATTAGTGTGGCTCATTAAGATACTTGCCCTAAACAATAGCAAACAAACAAACCAGAGGCCTCGGCGTCACCTCGGCAGCCTCTGCACCACATACCAGACCTAGGCATCCCCGCATGTCACCCCAGCAGCCTCTGCACCCATCCCGGGCCTGCACCCCCACCCCGCGTCACCTCAGCGGCCTCTACACCTGCCCCAGGTCTTGGCGTCAACTCGGCGGCCTCTGCGCCAGGTACCAGTCCTCGGCGTCCCCGCGCGTCACCTCTGCGCCCGCCCCAGGCCTCAGCGACCCCCCCACCCCCGGTCACCCCGGTGGTCTCTACACCCGCCCCAGGCCTCGGTGTCACCTTGGCGGCCTCTGCGCCAGGTACCAGACCTCGGCGTTCCTGTGTGTCACTCCGGCAGCCTCTGCGTCTGCCCTGGGCCTCGGCATACCCCCCCACCCCGTGTCACCCTGGTGGCCTCTGCACCCGCCCCAGGCTGCAGCGTCACCTTGGCGGCCTCTGCAACAGGTACCAGACCTCTGCGTCTTTGTGCGTCACTACAGCAGCCTCTGCGTCCGACCCGGGCCTCGGAGTTATCTCAGCAGCCTCAGCACCAGGTACCATTCCTCGGCGTGCCCCCTCCCCGCGTCACTCCGGCAGCCTCTGTGCCCGCCCCGGGCCTCGGCGTCACCCCATGTCACCGGGCCCTCCACGCCCAGCCTTAGACACTAGAGACCTCCTGCACATCCCGGGCGGCCTTCTGTGCCCTGCCTTGGACCCCGGCGCAGGCATCTGAGACCCAGAGCCTCCACCTCTCTCCCCCGCGCGGGAGCCTCTGTGCCACGCTCCAGAACCCGGATATCCTCCGGCACCACCACCCAAGACCCATGCAACTCTCTGGGCTGTCTCTGAGTCAGGGCATGCCCCAGCGCTGACACCTGAGATCTAGGAGCACACGCTCTCCCCTGGGACCCATGCTCGATCCTCTGTGCTGCGCCTCAGAGCCTTTGCACCCCTAGGTGCCGCTACTCGATACTCAGAGCCCGCTTCTCCCATAGGCCCGTTCGAAATCCTCAGCACAGTGCATCAGAGCCCAGTCACCCTCCAGAGACATTGCCGGAGACCCAGAGTATGCGTGCATCCCTAGGGGCCGGGGCAACCCCCAGCACCTGCGCCTCGGAAACAGGACAACTTCCAGCACAGTCACCCATGTCTCAGGGCCGCACCCAACACCGCACTTCGAAGTGCTCCTCATGTGCCAACACCCAAGCTCCGGACCCTGTGTACCCCTCCACACACAATACCATGCCCCAGCCAACCAGACAAGGGGGATCCACAGCCTGCAATGTACTGACCCAATTGGGACTACAGGAACCATCAAAACTCATACATAGAAAGGAAGATGATGCAAAAGCAACAGAAACACAAAATGGAAAACACTGAAAATACAAGAATAAAGAATAGTGAGGAAGCAAGAAAGACCCACAATGCATCAACAAGTGAGATCACTGACTCTGATATGCAGGAAATGCAACATGGAGAATTCAGAATTTTGATCTTCAGAATGATGAAAGGCCTCAAAGCAAGCGTAGAGGAGATGAAGGAGGAAGTTGAGGCTCTAAGGAAGAATCAGAAAGAAACTCTGAACGAAATGAAGGAATCAATAAACGAATTAAAGACTACAATAGAAACCAACTCTAGTAGGCTCGACAACATGGAAAATAGGGTATCACTCCTGGAAGACAGCTCATTCAAAACTGAGAACACATTCAATGATATACAGAAGATATTACAACACACCCTGGCTACACAAGAAATAAAGAACAATGCAAGATGTCCTAATCTAAGAATAAAAGGCATTGAAGAAGGTTTAGAAGCACAGACCAAGGGTATAAGAAACCTCTTCAAAGAAATAATTTCAGAGAATTTTCCGAACATAGGGAAAGATTTGGATATACACATACAGGAGACATATAGAACACTGTTAAGACAGGACCAAAGAAGGACATCCCCTCGCCATGTAATAATTAAAATGACTAACATAGAGGCCAAAGAAAGAATCCTAAAAGCAGCAAGAACAAAAGAACGGGTGACATACAGGGGCAAAACAATAAAAATCACCCCAGACTTCTCAACCCAAGTCAGGAATGCCAGGAGGGATTGGTACAAAGTACTCCAGACCCTGGAAGAAAACAACTTCCAGACAAGATTGAAATACCTATCATTTAAAATTGAAGGAGAAATAAAAACGTTCCATGATAAACAAACATTTAAAGAATTCATGAGGACAAAGCCAACACTAGAGAAAATCCTAAAAGAAATAAACCAAAAAGAAGGAAAAACAAGCAATTTTCAGAACCACAGGAGAGGTGAACTCCACCAGTTAGGCAACTAAACAAGGAGATTTGTCACTACAGCAAATAGAAAATAAAACTCAAAATGATCGGAAACAAAAATCATATTTCTATAATAACATTGAATGCCAAAGCTCCCCACTTAAAAGGCACACACTGGCAATGTGGATCAAAAAGGATAACCCAACTATATGCTGACTACAAGAAACTCACCTTCTTGCCCAAGATACTCATACACTAAAGGTAAAAGGATGGAAAAAGATATACCATTCAAATGGAGACCGAAAATAGGCAGGAGTGGCAACACTTATATCAGACAAAACAGACTTTAAGCTAAAACACATCAGAAGAGACAAAGAGGGTCACTTCTTATTAATAAAAGGAACAATCCAACAAGATATAAAAAGAGTAAACATTTATTCCCCAAATGTGGGTGCACCCACATTCATAAAACAAAGTCTTTGGGATATCAGGTCCCAAATAGACCCAAACACAATAATATTGGGAGACTTCAACACACCATGCACGCCACTAGATCGATCCTCCGGACAAAAGATGAATAAAGATTGCTCAGACCTAAAGAAAACTATAGACCAAATGGATCTAATAGACACATACAGATTATTTCAACCAACAACAAATGAATACACATTTTTCTTAGCTGTCCATGGAACATTCTCCAAAATAGACCACATACTGGGTCACAAAGCAAGCACCAGCAAATTCAAAAGATATGATATAATTTCCTGCATCTTCTCAGATCACAATGGATTGAAACTGCAAATTAACAACAGAAAGACAAAAATAATCACATAAGTACATGGAGACTGAACGATACACTCCTGAACGAGGACTGGATCAGGAAAGAAATAAGGGGAGAAATAAAAAAAATTCCTAGAATTATATGAAAATAAAGACACAACATACCAAAATCTGTGGGACACCTTGAAAGCGGTGTTAGCAGGAAAATTTATAGCACTGACTGCCCACATAAGAAAAACAGAAAACATCCAAATAAATAACCTAATGACACACCTCAAAATCTTGAAAAACAGGAACAATCACAGCCCAAAGCCAGTAGAAGGCAAGAGATAACTAAAATCAGAGCAGAAATTAATGAAATAGAAAATAAAAAAACAATACAAAGAATCAACAAAACATGAAGTTGGTTCTTTGAGAAGATTAACAAGATTGACAAACCACTAGATAACCTCACCAAAAGAAGTAGAGAATCAATGCAAATTACCAAAATCAGTAATGAAAAAGGGGATATCACCACAGATAGTGGAGAAATCCAGAGGATCAAAATAAGCTACTTTGAAAATTTATATTCCAATAAAATGGAAAACATGGAAGAGATCAAAAGATTTCTAGACACACACAACCTACCTAAATTGAACCAAGAGGATACAGAAAAACTGAATCAACCAATAGCAAGCACAGAGATAGAAACAGCAATAAAAAGTCTTCCATAAAAAAAAAGCCCAGGTCCAGATGGTTTTCCAGCCGAATTTTACAAAACCTTCACAGATGAACTAAGCTATTCCGTGAAATTGAAAAAAGATGGAATTCTTCCAAACTCGTTTTACGAGGCCAACATCACATTAATACCAAAGACAAATAAAGATACCTCAAGGAAAGAAAATTACAGATCAATATCATTAATGAACATAGACGCAAAAATTCGAAATAAAATATTAGCCATGCACATTCAAAACCATATTGAGAAAATCATACACAATGACCAATTTGGTTTCATCCCAGGAAAGCAAGGCTGGTTCAACATATGTAAAATGATACATGTTATCCACCACATAAACCGAAGTAAAAACAAAAATCACATGATCATTTCAATAGATGCAGAAAAAGCATTTGACAAAATTCAACACCCACTCATGTTAAGAACTCTACAGAAAATTGGAATAGAAGGAATATACCTCAACATCATTAAGTCAATATATAAGAAACCCAAAGCCAACATCATATTGAATGGGGAAAAATTGTCAGAATTCCCCTTAAAATCAGTAACAAGACAAGGATGCCCACTATCGCCACTCCTTTTCAACATAGTCCTTGAAACTCTTGCCAGAGCAATAAGACAAGAGAAGGATATCAAGGGAATTCAAATAGGAAAAGAAGAACTAAAATTATCTTTATTTGCAGACGATATGATCCTATACCTTGAAGACCCAAAGAACTCAACCAAAAGTCTAATAGAGCTGATTAACAAATTCAGCAAAGTAGCAGGATACAAGATCAACCTAAAAAAAATCAGTAGCTTTCATATATGAATAAGTCAATATATAAGAAACCCAACCACCATGAATCCACTGAGAAAGAAATCCAGAAAACAATCCCATTCACAATAACTTCAAAACCAATCAAATATCTAGGAATAAACTTAACCAAAGAGGTAAAAGACCTCTACAATGAAAACTTAGAACACTGAAGAAAGAAATCGAAGAACATCTTAGAAGATGGAAAGATCTTTCCTGCTCTTGGGTAGGCAGATTAAATATTATCAAAATGGTCATCCTGCCAAAAATGATCTACAGAGTTAATGCAATCCCTATCAAAATACCAATATCATTTTTTTGCAGAGCTAGAAAAATCAGTCATTAATTTCATATGGAGAAACAAAAGACCCAGAATAGCCAAAGCAATTCTCAGCAATAAGAATCATGCAAAAGGCATCACAATTCCTGACTTCAAATTATACTACAGAGCTATAGTAATAAAAACAGCATGGTATTGGCACAAAAACAGACACATAGACCAGTAGAACAAAATAGAAGATACAGAAATAAGTCTACAAACTTATAGCCAATTGATTTTCGACAAAGGTGCCAAACACATATGTTGGAGAAAGGACAGTCTTTTCAACAAATGGTACTTGGAAAACTGGTTATCTACCTGTAAAAAAATGGAGCTGAATCCTTACCTCTCACCCTGCACAAGAGTCAACTCGAGATGGATCAAAGACCTGGAAGTTAGACCAGAGACTGTGAAATTATTAGAAGAAGCTATAGGTCCAACACTCTATCATATAGGCACAGGTAGAAACTTCCTCAACAAGACCTCCAAAGCACAGGAAATTAAAACAAGAATTAATAAGTGGGATAGCATTAAACTACAAAGCTTCTGCTCATCAAAGGAAACCATCAAGAGCTTAAAGAGACAGCCTGTGGAATGGGAGAAGATCTTTGCAAGCTATCCCTCTGACAGAGGTCTAATATCTAGGATATACAAAGAACTTAAAAGACTTTATACTAAGGAAACAAACAATCCGATCAATAAGTGGGCAACTGAAATGAATAGACACTTCATGAAAGAAGAGATACAAATGGGCAATAGATACATGAAAAAAATGTTCAACATTATTAGCAATCAGGGAGATGCAAATCAAAACTACTCTAAGATTTCATCTGACCCCAATTAGAATGGCAAGCATTAAGAAGTCAAACAACAACTAATGTTGGCGAGGATGTGGGGAAATTGGGACTCTTCTACACTGTTGGTGGGATTGCAAACTAGTTCAACCACTGTGGAGATCAGTGTGGAGATTCCTCAGAAAACTGGGAATGGATCCACCATATGTTCCGGCTATACCACTACTGGGTATCATATCAAAGGGATTGAAACTAGAAAACAACAGTAATATATGCATACCCATGTTCATAGCAGCACAATTCACAGTGGCCAAATTATGGAACCAACCTAGATGTCCATCAACAGATGAATGGTTTACAAAATTGTGGGAAATACACACAATGGAATTCTACTCAGCAATAAAGAAGAACAAAATAACAGCATTTGCAAGAAAATGGAAAGATCTGGAGAACATTATGTTAAGTGAGATTAGCCAATCACAAAAAAAGAAGGGACATATGTTTTCATTAATATGCGCAACCTAGGGAGTAGTGTGGACACAAAAGGGTCTCCAATGACAACAGAGAACCCTCACAGGTGCAAGGGAAGGGGTACAAGAGAAGGGGAAGGGCAAGAAAGAAGTGAATCTATGTGTACATATGAGATTATACCAACATCACTCTCAGTGCTACATGTGGGGGGGGAGGCCGGGGGGAGGGACACCAAGAGCTGTGTGTATGTATGTTAACACCAAACTGATACTCATTGTGATGTGAGACTACAATGCACCAATAAAAACATATTTAAAAAAATAAAGTACAGTAAAAAAAAAAACTTAAAACCTTCCTTTTAAAAAAATCAGTTTATCTATAGAGAGATAAAAATCAACCTACACTGAACCTTTTCCTTTGCACCATGATATGCTATAAAGTAATTTAAACTTGCAGCTTGCAATATAAATATGATTGTGAACCTAGAATCCTGTGTCTATTAAAGCAAGAGTATCTAATAAAGATATTTTTAATCATACAATGACACAGATTTCTGTGCACCTCTATTTCTTATTCTACATCTGTTTTACTTTCCTTCCTGGGGACTTACTTCCTCTATATGGTTTATAGTTTATTTTTATACATCATTTTCATTTTCAATATTACTGGTTTTTTATAGCAATGATTCTGGCCTAAAGTTTTAATTGTTTATAGCTCCATTTATCAATATTAGTTCAATCCATCTCTTGTTCATCTTGGTTCAAATTTCTATATTGAGAGAAACAATTTGATTCAACCTAGATCAGGTACATATCTTTGTTTCCATCCACTGTAGTATAAAGCATAAGGACACTTAATACATACCCATCAGAATGGTATAAAGATGAATCTGAATATATCTAACAGATTCAACTAATCACCAACAACTTGACAAGACAGCTTTATTATAGAAGACATAGAGATTAGAATTAAAGAGTTCTGGATTTGCCTGATTGCTCATTTCTAGGGTTCATAATTCCTAATATTAATGATAGAACCATTTAACTCTAGGCACTACTATAAAGAACTATATGATAAAACACATGATGTGCCTAGCCCCATATCTAAAATATAATAGGTATTTAGTGGTAATTTCCCATACATCAATCACCTAGTTGATGTAAGCACAAAGACAAATCATCATTCTCACATAAATCATTGAGGTGATTAAGAACAATCACTTTTGCATAGAGGAGTTTGGAGAGAAAATAAACCAAGGTCAAAATTCACCTTAAGCGACTGTCTATGTTACCCCCAAATACTCCCAATTCATGAAGGAATTTCTATCATTGATCCAGGGATTCAACAACCTGTGCATTGGGAAATAGAAATATATGTATAGATTAATATATAATACTTGTAATATAAATTTGTATATATGCATGCATATATGTTCTATAGCATATAAATCTTCTCCAGTCTTGCACACTTCACTTAGCCAGCTTATTTTTCCACAGAGAAATCATGTTTTCCTCCATTCTGATTGCCTTGTCACACAAAGCTACATACAACTGACATGCAGGTTCTCTTGCTTTTCTACAAGCGAGAACGGGCCATTTTCTTTAATTATCCAAACAATACCTATGCTGTCATCCTGAGTCAAGTTTAAAGCACTAAATGAAAATTCCTCCTGAGTACATGAGGCTCTACTCACCTCTTTGTCTCTGCATTTCTACTGTATTCAATGAATATGTGGTTTACTACTTTGTTGTTGTTTTTTTTTCTCGTTACTTTTTTTTTTTTTTTTTTTTT
>PVJS01023355.1:0-29684 GCA_004027185.1 Glis glis | reverse complement strand
TTGTGGAGGGCCTCACTAAGGAGAGAGAGAGAGAGAGAGAGAGAGAGAGAGAGAGAGAGAGAGACAGGAAGAGAGAGAGAGAGAGAGAGCTGAGACTGGCCATGAACCCAGATCCTCTGGTCTCCGCCTCCCAAAGTACTGGGATTACAAGCGTGCGCCACCATGCCCGGCTTTAAAGTTGTTATTTAAATTTATAAAAATTTTTAAAAATCTTCCTTGTTCCCTGGACCTCTCTCTACCATAAAGTTTGTTGTTTGCTATTTGCTACTTAAGGAAAAATATACTCTGTGAAGGTGGAAGGGAAACGAATTAAGGACAATCTTTGTGTACACATGGGGAAAAAGCCACTTCTCCTCTCCCAGAAAAGAGTCTATTTTGCTATAAAAGAGTTAGCATTCACAGGTCAAGAGTATGATTTAAAGTTTGCTATAAATTATCCTCCAGTGGAGAATCAAAATTGATTGAGTTATAAAAATGTGTTGTACGAGTCAAGGGCAGTCTATCTTTTTCTTTTGTGAAACATATCAGCCCTTCTCTTAGTAAGACAGATCATCATAAAGTAATACATATTTACCATATTACTTTCGTTTCCCAAAGACGTATATATCTTCCATTTATATCGAATATTATGTGTTCAGATTTTATAGATACTCCTATCTATTTCATCAGTGTTCTTTTGTCTTTGCATATCATATTGTCTCATATGTTATTCAGATACAGTTATATTCAGTTATTTGTTGTCAAGTTTATATATATTTGATAAATTCAGGGAAAGTTTATCTTATTTATATTAGACAATGAGAATGTGTATTTCTAGTCAATGGGGTTCTATTTTAGCCATGGCTGTTAGGTAAAGTAGTGCTAAATATGATTTTCACCTACAAATAACTCAAAACATATCTGCTTTAGTATCATTTATCACTCGCTCAGCTTTACGGTTTATGCTCTGCTTTACCATATAGTCCTTCTGATAATTTAGAAAAACCTGGTTCTATTGATAGGACTATTATTATTGACCTCATTTGAAAGTAGAAATAATGACTTAAAATTTTACATTTCTAGTAATTGTTAGAAACCCAAGTTTTTGATCCCTAGTTTCTGGAACATTTCACTGTATAACTCCTCATACTTGGGCATTTTCTTTTGAGGGTTCGGATTATCTTTCTTTTTAACTGAGTAATTTCCATGTTAATTTTGGAGTTCAGTATTGTATAAATCCTAAGACAATAAATACATAAACACAACCCAATTTTTTATCAGATCCTACATTAATTTTCTCATTCATTTATTCATTCCATAAATAAATGCTATATACTTCAGTATACTAATCCTGTTTCTAGGTCCTAAAAATATAGGCTAAATAGATCAAACATGGTGGAGAGCTGTAGCTGGCATAGAACATACTGTCCAGATCAGTCCACCTTAAAACAATGCTTGTGATAACCACCTGCCTGCTGTGTTCTGTCTCTGACTTAGCAGTCTTGATTGAAGCCCTGAGATTCTGTATTGCTATTGTATTGGTGATGCCAGTGTGGTTACCCCAGAACCACGATTTGAGTAGCAAAGGTTGTATTACATAAATATGTTAATACTTAAATAGCTCTCTTAATTAATCTCGCATTGTTATTAATGTTCTTAAGAGAAAATTTACCAAGAGGAAATTAGGTAGGAGGTACTCATGGAGAAAAGTTTTAGGGCATATTAGGGCATAGTTAGAAAATGTTGGTAAAGAAATGTAAAAGGGAGGGCTGGGGATGTGGCTCAGTGAAAGAGCTCTTGCCCAGCATGTGCAAGGCCCGGGCTTCATTCCCCAGCACCACACACACACACACACACACACACACACACACACACACACAAGCAAATAGAAGAAAGTGATTTATCTGGGAGAGAAGATAGGGAATAGATAGAATGGAGAAGATACAGGGAAAGGAATAAATAAACAAATTAAATAGAAATTCTAACAGATTATCCAGAACAAACAAATGAAAAGGTTTTGAAGCTCTTAGAAATTTCTGAATCATTTCCATCAGTCTCAATATTTCTAGCACTTCTTCTTAAGAAGGTGAAAAGCATGAGGAGTGGCATTTGATGGTCAGAGAATACTGGTTACTAATTGCAATTGTTAGTTATTCCCCTTCCTTAAAGTCAATGTAGTACAGGACCAGACTGACTTGTTATCCAGTATGGAGATGTCTTTTCTCTGGAAATGCTGATGTACATTTCCCATATTTTTCAGCTAGCCCAGAGATTGGGAAATAATTCACCATTGGTTTTCCAGAAAAGATTGGCAAAATGAGAAGAGAGGAGATGGAATGCAGATTGGTATTCTGCCATCTCTGAGCATCAATATTAGAAAATACCTGAACATTGTTGTTCCCTTTAGAAAATCACTATTATTAAACTTATGAAATTCCAGAATATAGACAGGACAAATATTAGAATATACTTTTTGTGGATAAACATTTTGTGAATTATCCAAAAACCTGAAAAACAACTACAGAAAATTTTTAAAGAACTTTAAAGATTGTCTTTGCAAAATTCCAATTTTTACAATAAATAATTATATTTTAATGTATTTCATACACTGTTACAAAGTGAAAAAAACCCAAGAAAGGATTCAGTGGCACTTTAAACAGATTGCATAAGGTAGATTCTAAACCTGTTTTCCTTTGTCTATAGTGATATATAAATGATATATGCTGCATTCCAAACTCTAAATTGGTGAAATTTCATAGCACATCTTTAGATAAATAATTACTCATGGTGGAGTATACACTGGCCAGGGGTTTGGGGGGTGATTCTATCATCCTGTGATCTTTGTGAATAGGTAAACTGTAACACTCTAGGTAGAGAGAAAGATTGCATACAACAATCTCAGTTTCTAAATTAAAAAACTAAAGTATAGAAAAACTATAAACTTCATCCAATATTACCTATGGTAACCTCTGACTCTGAGACTATATTGACTGATGGTTTCTTGTGCAAGAACAGCATTGATTACCATATTGTTTCTCTCTTTCTTTCTCTCTCTCTCTGTCTCTGTCAATTACCTATATTTCTATCTCTTATCTATCTATCATCACCTATGTCTTTATCTACTCTACCTGCCTATAACATTTAATGAATCAGAAAATCGAAATGTAAAACTAAAAAATATATCAATTGGACAATTTCTTTAGTGACTACTATGTTTTGTTAACAATAAAACTGGTGTTATTAGTCTTATTTATGTCACATAAGATGATTTTATTTAAGTTAAATTTGACTAAAATTGGCACTATTCCAATTTTCCAAAAAATATATATAAAAAGTCTGAAAATGGGTTCAATTATTCATATAGATATAGTAGAAATTATCATGTATTTGGACTCAGTTGTATAATATTCAGCACATTGTAAAAGTGAATTAATCTGTTAGTAGTTTGACGTTCTATAATCTGTGTACATGTTTGCTATGTTCTGGTTGGTATATGACAGAATGTTAGTTTATGCCCCTCTCCTAATACTTTAAAATTATCTGTTGGGTGTGGGGCTCATGCCTGAAATCCCAGTATTTGGGAGGCTGAGATAGGAGGATTGCACATTCACAGCCAGCCTCAGCAACTTAGCAAGGATCTCAGACACTTAGCAAGACCCTGTTTCAAAGTAAAAAATAAAATAGAGCCAGGGGTATAGCTCAGAGGTAGAATGCCTCTGGGTTCCATCCCCAGCACCACAAAAAAAAGAATATCTCCCCCAAATATAGTATCTTCCCAAAATGTATTATACATAATATCTAAAGATTAGTAATTTATCTGTGGTTATCCTGGAATATCTAAAAAACATTAGGCAAAATTCTTAGTTAGAACAGCCTTATTCAGTACAGAAATAATATCTTATTTTCTTTTTTGAACATTCTATAACTTTTTCTGCACTGTTGAGATAATAGGATTGGCCACAGACAATTATTTTTAATTTATCATGTGTCTTCAGACAGAGTTCCAGTCTTCCACTAAGTAGGAAAGGAATGTAAAGATATTCAGTTGTATATACAGGCAATACTCATGACTAGACCAGGGATTTTCAAACATTAAGGTTTATTGTATGAATAAAATAATGTGATAAGTTGGCAGTGCCTTTGATAAAATAATTTTATCAGATTTTAACAGATTATTTCCTTTTTAATTGACTATAAGAATATGAAACCAATATGTTTCAGTTCTTATAATTTTAGTAAATGAGGAACCTGAGTAGGAGACAAATTTTCTGGAATTATTTCTGGGGGCAACTAAGTTTACTGATGTTATAAGTACTGGTGTAAATTAGTGTTTTGGTGTTTTATGATTTTAACATCACATCATTGCTATTAATATTAGAATCTATATCAATGTATCAGTTCACTAAATACTTGGAAATTTTCTTCTATTATTTATTTTAAAAATGACAAAATTACACTTCACTATACTTAACAGTAGCAGAGACACAAATGTTATTTTAAGAATTCAAGAGTTTATACCTGAGAGGATAAAAAGAATATTGGAGATGAAATTGTACATGTTACTGAATTCTTTTATATGTATCGTGGGCTGCACCTACTCTGATGAGGAATCTCGTATAGGGAAATCACTGTTTCTTGCAGTTTCAATAAAGTGCATCCACAGTACTCAAAATTTCCATCAATCTTTGAAGAAATAGGTCTGAGAAAAATGCTAAAATAATATTTCCTCATGTTTTCATTTGCTCTTTTTCTCAAGCAGGTGAGAGATTGTATATAACTGACACATCAATGCTAAACTAAATTAGTCACAATTTTCCTTCTCTGGAGTCATATGACAAAGTCTTTTACTTCATAAGAACTTTATCATCCCTTGTGAAACATCCTTATCAGAGAAGATTGCAGGAAAAGATGTAAGGTAGTTTGGACTTAAGTTGGTGACGTTTCTATCTTAGCTGAGCTTCCTTCCATGAAGCATAAAATTTACTCATTGAGAAACTATGTGCAAAGTATCTTGAAGTTTGCATATATTTAAAAAATTGATTACAGTGCACTTGATATTACTGTTTGAACTACCATTTTGGAATTTATTATTAAGAAATAAAAATTCTCTATTTTATTACTTAGGTACATGTAGACATGAAAATTCAAGTTGAGAAATCAGTTAAATACTTAGTCACTCATTAAAGAATCAAGTCAGGATTTAATTGATTTTCCTATCTTTGTGTTTTGTTTTGTTATTTTTGCCTTAAGTTATCAGGTAATGATATGTCAGGGCTCCCTTTTGTTTAACATCCCACTGAAACCTGAATTTGATGTAATAGATTAATTAATGATACAAACAGCCACTTAGAGTGTGCCTCTGGTAGGAAAGGGAAATGCATTACAGTGTGTGGTCTATACTTGTGTAAATGCACATGGGTGCTTTGAACAGGCTTATCTTAAGAAATTCTATGCAGGATATTAAAAAGAGTTTCCAAAACTACATATACTTCAAAAAATAATAATCCATTGAAATGGTTTATATGTCTCTTGACACCTCCCCCACAGAAAAACTGGAGAAAGATTCCCATTTGCAGACAAAAATCCTAGTACATAGTTACAGAAGATTGCTTTTTATTCCTTTAAATCCCTTCCAAAAATATTCAAGCCAAAAATCTAATTAATGTTGAAGATTTTTATCTAAAAATAGTGCTTTGGTTTATAAAAATGAGAAGTCAACTTCAATACAATACCCGGGTGAGTCTGATCCTTGAAGAGTCGCTGCACTAATTAGTGGCAGAGCAGGCTCAAGTGACCTTCCCCTCAACAAATGTGTTATGTGATAAGAAAAGTAGAAAACAAGTAAACAAACTGATAACACAGGCAAGCAACCAACCATGTCTACAGCCACGCAGACGTCCAATACATTGCCAGGAAGGTGAGAAATTTGAAATATTCTAAAAAGTGTTAATTACAGCACTTCTGACTCGCTCAGCCCACTGCGCATGCCCGGCCACGCCCACCATGGCCACCCTTCTGTGGCTGAAGGAAGACAGCGCCTGGTGCACAGCAAAGGCTTTGATGAGTACATGAAGGAGCTGGGAGTGGGACTGACCATGCGAAAAATGGGAGCAATGGTCAAAACAGACTGTATCATCATTCTCGACAGCCGAAACCTCAATGTAAAAGTTGAAAACACTTTGCAAACCACAGTTTTCTTGTACCTTGAGAAAGAAGTTTGAAGAAACTACAGATGATGGCAGGGAAACTCAGATGGTTTGCAACTTTGTAAATGGTGCATTGGTTCAGCATCCGGAGTGGGATGGGAAGGAAAGCACAATAACAAGAAAATTGAAAGATGGGAATCTAGCGGTAGAGTGCGTCATAAGCAATGTCACCTGTACTCTGGTCTATGGAAAAGTAGAATAAAAATCCCATCATCGCTTTGGACAGGAATTAGCTGCAAGCACAAACAAGCACAGTTCAATGAACGAATCTCCATACTGCTTCTTTTATTATTATTATTACTGTGTTCAATTTTCTCTTTATCACAAGCATTTTACATGCAACTATTTCGGTGTTGGTTTAACTAGAATCATCCCTTTGGTTGGTAAAAAAAAAAATGTTTGTGATAATAAAAAATAAAAATAAAAATTGTTACTAATTTTTGATAATTTTCACCTGTTCAATGCATATAAGAAAAATTTCCAAAAATAATGGCATTTTGATTAATTTTTAAGCAAATATCCTTCTGGACTTTCTAAGGTCTAAGAGACACGTGTAACAATAACATAATAAGAGATGATAACAAGCCACATGTGTTTAGGGTAGGGAACATTATTTGGCACACAAATGTTATGAGAAGGGTGTTATGAGCCAGGATGTTATGAGAAGGGCAAAAACTGTTAGGAAGAATAGAAGTCTGGTGTGATGCTATGTCACTAAAAGCCCCCTCTCCATAATGAAGTGATTTTTTTTTTTTTGTGGTACCGGGGATTGAACCCAGGGGCATTCTACCTCCACGCTACGCCCCCGGCCCTATTTTTTTTATACTTTATTTTGAAACTGGGTCTCATGAAGTTGCGGAGGGCCTCACTAAGTAGAGAGAAAGAGAGAGAGAGACAGGGAGAGAGAGAGAGAGGGAGAGAGCTGAGGCTGGCCACGAACCCGGATCCTCCGGTCTCCGCCTCCCAAAGTACTGGGATTACAAGCATGCGCCACCAAGCCCGGCTGTGATTTTTTTCTGATATTTATAAACTGGATTAGAATTTTGGATTTTTCAAGGGTTGTTACAATCCTATGGCCATTAAAAGGTAGCAAAATATGACTGTCAAATAGAAAATAAATATCCCATCAGGGGAAAAGGTAGTAACAGAAAGTTAATCAAAAAAGTCTGTAGGTTGGACACATATACTGAAGTCTGGAGAACTATCTTTTATTTTAAAAATTATTATTTACTCTATCTTTGATCTCTATCTTACATGATCTATATTTAAGTTACTCGTGAACATGCCTTCCATCTTTAAAGTACAAATCAGTATCTTTGAGATGGAATCAACTTATTTTCTATTTGAAGAAAAATTGCTAATATTGGATTCTGTTTTAATCCTTTCCTACTATGCCTGACATAATTTCCTGATTTCAAATATTCATATCTCTGTTAAAGAACCTTTCAAAAGGATCTAAATGTATAGCTAGTTTAGGCACTGGGAGAATGTGGCTTGTCATTAGGATTACCACACAGGAACAAATTTTCTGGCACAGAGTTTGAAGGATGTGACATTCTTAGGAGTGTTCTAATTAATTAAATGAAGGAAATGGTATCATAGCACCCTTGGCAAGAAGTGGCAGTCTTTATTCAGAAGCAACAAAGTTTTCATTCACATTCATTATTTTTGCACATTTTTTTCAATTTGGAGCAATGATTCTTAAGTTCAAATTGAACTTTGCCAGAAACTGCCTATTATTCAATGATAATCAAGTGTTGAGGTCTTGTTTTTCTGTTATTAAGTAAAAGAATAGATTTTCAGTATATATTATGTATCAATAAAAGTTTCCAAATACATCCACCATTGAGTATTGCAGAATATAGTAAGTGATCATCATACAAATTAAAAATAAAAATAATAAAATTAAAACCAAAGGAATGAATTCCCCACTGGCTATTAAATAACAAACATTTTTTCTGCAGATTTTTTTTTCTGAAAACCAAACATTTTCTAAAGTTTTTCTTGGAAAGTCATATTTTTCTTGGAAAATCAGAAAATCCTTGAAAATATGTCCCTAGTATACACTGTAGCCCAGATTCTAGTTTTGAAAAGGGTAAAAACATAGAGAAAATAAAGCAAAAATAACTATGGTGATAATTTTTGCACTTTTGTAATATGCTTAGTCTTAATTTTTTATGTGTCTAGGTGAGTCTATCATACAGCAATAAACTTGTAGAACTGGTCACTATTTAGTTGTTTTTTTTTTTGTTTGTTTGTTTGTTTTTTTGCGGTACCAGGGATTGAACCCAGAGGCATTCTACCTCCGAACTACACCCCCGGCCCTATTTCTTATACTTTATTTTGAAACCGGGTCTCAAGAAGTTGCGGAGGGCCTCACTAAGTAGAGAGAGAGAGAGAGAGAGAGACAGGGAGAGAGAGAGATAGAGGGAGCTGAGGCTGGCCGCGAACCCGGTCTCCGCCTCCCAAAGTACTGGGATTACAAGCGTGTGCCACCACGCCCGGCTACTATTTAGTTTTTATTAAATAAATTTTTAAAAATAATCATAGCTTTGAGGAGGACACAAAGTCTCTTGCAGTTCTAGTCATAAGAGCACTGTACCATTTACAAATGCTAAAACACCAGTGATTTGAGCATTGTAACTTGTGGAAAATAACTTAAAACCCTTACTTCAAAGTTAAGCTTATAACAATTTGACTTTGAACAGCCCAATTGATTTGATCTCAATTTTACTATCATCTTTTTAAAATGTTGTGAATTTAAGGGAGCATTGTAATACAGATTATGACAGTTTAGAAAAAACCTAGTTATAAAAATAGTTCAAACGTTTACATATATAGTAGCCTCTTCCCTACAGCATCTCCCTAGGTTACAGAACACTGAATTTATGTACAAATTTTGAATTACAGTTTGTTATATTCAAAGTTTAAAAATATTAATATAAGCAAATTAATAGGAAGATAAAACAGAGATCCTCACACTTTGTTTGGTGAGGTGATGGGCCAAAATGCAGACAAGGGCTACAAAATCTAAGACAGAGTGAGAGGATTGTTACTTTAATTATAAGAAGGGCTACATCTGTCTCTGAGGCTTGGTCAACTATGGTTTTACAGGAGATAATAACTGGATGGGCCATTGTTCTAGGGGAGATGATGTGGCTCTCGCATCCCAGATAAGCAAGAACACCATGAGAGTAAGATTGGGCTGTGTGTGAGGGGTTTCTTCCATTTATGCAAAATGATAGATGAAGGAAAGTTATAATAAAGAACTTCCCTCCCACATTCCATTAATCCTTTTCTTTCTTATTCGAATTCCCTCCTTCCCTCCCTCCCCCTTTTCCCTTTGTTCCTTCCTTTGCTTCTTCATTCCTTCCTTCCTTTTATTTATTGCTTACCTACTGACCTCTAGCAAAGATTTATAGAATATATAAATGTGTCAGTTTTCTAGGGATTGAGACTAAAATGTAGTAATGAAAATAATGTGTCTCTCTTACCCCCAAAGTTCAAGGGGATGATGATAATGGGAGAGTGTTTCAGATAGTGCAAGCAAAGAGACTCTGGCTTCAGAACAGGAGAGCAAGCATGCAACTAGAGAGATCCTTCAAGGAACTATTGTAGAGTTCCAAGCAAGAGATGATGTTAAGGTGGCAGTAGCAGAATTCAAAAGAAATCACTAGATTCAGGATATATATTGAAGATAGCACCTTAGAATTTGCTAATGAATTGGTAATATGTTAAGGAGACAAAAAGATCAAGGATACTTTTGTGGTAATTGTAATGTTTCCCATGCATGTATATCATGAACAAGAATGTAAATTAGATATTTATATGTGCCTATGAGTGTGTATGTCAATCAGAAACTATAAATCATAGTTATATATATAAAACTATATATAAAGTTTTATATGAAACTGGGTTCACTAATTCCACATTTTAGTGAATTAAGTGCTAACTCATATATAGTTAAAACGAATAATCCAGTGTAGTGGACATTACTGGTGGGTTACTGTAGGAATGATCAGAGAGTATTTCAAAGTTAGACTGAGAGTTCATTAATCTAAAACAGAATATAGGATTTTAGGATTTTTAAATTGAAAAAGAATGCACCAAATTAGGTACCTAAAAGAAGAGAAAACATGTATGTGCTTCATTAAAAGAAGAGAAAACAGGTATGTGTTAGCCAAATGCCTACATGCTCTGTATTTTGCTGGAGAAACCCCAGAGTAGCTTAGTAGTAGTGATCTAAATGACCAACCCTCCAAAGTAAAATGGAGAGGACAATGCTACCAGGTGGCCTGCTGTTCCTGATTGGCCAATGAAAAAGAAAGTAGTTCCTAATTTTAGAATAAAAGAGGTAGCCAATACAATTTCATGGAATCAGAATTATATTAACAGGTGGACTTCTAGACCCCAGGAGCATGGAAACCTGTAGGCTGGTCAAAGTCAGCTACAGGAGAATGAGGTATAGTGAGGTATAGTGCAGAATGTATAGTTTCTAGGAAATGAATATAGGCAAAATGGAATGAGAAGCTGTCAATAGAGCGAGGACAGACTCTAGTCATTCTTAAGACAGAAAGAAAGGTAGGAATCCATTCACTGGAGGCACAATGCAATACAAGATAGCTCCACAGTTTTTGAATTGGAATAATGCAAAGATCCCAGTCGATAGAAATTGGGGTACTAAAGCCACAGCCGGAAATAATATTAATGAGCTGATATTAAACTGGAGGACAGCTGCCATCAGGCCTCTCATCACCCACACATAAAAGCAGTCTTCATTTCAGAACCAGATATGAGGCTGATTCAAAAGTTCAGGTAGGCTGGTCAGGTAGGTGCACGGTTGTAATCCCAGTACTTGGGAGACTGAGGCTGGAGGATCAGCTGAGGCCAGCCTCAGCTACTTAGTGAGGCCCTCCACAACTTAGTGAGACCCTGTTTCCAAATAAAGAATAAGAAATAGGGCTGGGGGTGTAGTTCAGAGGTAGAATGCCCCTGGGTTCAATCCCAGGTACTGCCACAAAAAAAAAAAAAAAAGTTCAGGTAGTTCCAGTGTCAAAGAGGAGAGGGATACAAGAGCAAGAAATAAATCATATTTGGAGCATTTTTGTCCAGTATTAATCACTTTTTAAATTCCCTTCTTTATGTTGTAACAAACTCTAATAGGTCTTAATTGTTTTACTTCTTTATTTTACCTGCCCTGTGATTTTAGTCACTTAGAAATTCCAGAAGCTTTGCATTCTCTTCAAAACCATACTTCACACAGACATCAATGTTTAAAGATTCATTTCTTCCACTTCTATTTGTGTTCCTTCATCAAATATTTTTTCTTCCTTGATCTATACAATTTTTTGCATATCTACATGTTGAAAGGGTTTTCTCTCATGTCAATCAATTTAAGAGTTCATGTGTTTAAAGGCCCAGCTCATTACAAATCAATATCTGACCAGATACCCCGATAAGAAGAGAAAAGATAATTAGGTAATTTGTTTGTAGCTGTGTTTGTTAATATGAATTATGTTCACCTGATAATACCTAATGGGATTTTTCAGGGCTACTATTGTTTTATAAAAAGTAATGGCCTATTTTGAATAATGTGTGCATAATGAATTACTTTAAGTAAAAAAAATAAAGATTTTTTTTAAATCTATATTTCACAGGCTGTATTCTTTAAGGGACTTCAAGTATTTGTCAACGTATCAACTTGGCATATTTTGCTATCCATCTTTATAGTGCGCTATTTCATATTTAAATATGCATATTTAATTCATGTTTTTCTTAAGAATAAATACAAGTCAAATATACTGTATAAATATTAGAATTGAGAATTAGAAACTGCTAATACCTATGATATATTTCTAATCAGATTTCTACTACTAAGTTTTTCAGTTTTAATAAAAAGTTAACCAAACACATAATTCATTAAATGTCTCCTGACCACCATTGAAGACTGAACAAGCATGTATAATTATGTGAGAGAACTCAAACTAAAATATACTAATGCACACAGATATCATGAATAAAGAGTAAGAAAGGCAGTTTGGTCAATAATATAAAATATAAATTTGCTAAATTATGTTCTTAAGATCTGCTAAATGATTATCAGTAAAATAAATTAATAAATAAATAAAATTAGCTCACTACTACATAGTAATGTTCATAATTATATACAATAAATGAAGTTACATAAAACTAATGAATATAGAGATATTAAAATATCTTTGTTATTATAAGTTTAATCCTAAAAAATTTTTTTGCCCTTCACCTTCCCTCTAAATCTTCTGTGACTCTTGGCTACACTGAGATCACCTTTTCTTTTAACAATAGAGTAATTTTAATTTTCTATCCAAGGAAAATATAGATTTGGATACAACACAGAAAAAGATATCATAGATAAATATTTTAGTTCTGAATAATACTTAATATTAATATTAAATTCAAATTTTTCTACCAGTTTTCTTTTCTTAAGTAAAATGACTTTTAAGGAATGACAATCTCTAGGAACAGAAGAAAGCTCACCTTATTACAAAATTGTGACTGTCAATCTCCTTTCCACATTCACTATCTAGCAGAATGCCAGAATTTCCAACAACTGCACAGGTCTTGAATCTGCGGTTCTTCATTGGTGAAACTTCAGGTAGCAGACTATGTAGATCATGAGAAATATTTAGTGTCCGGCGCCTGTCGAGCACATAGTGGATGACATCACCAGGCTTAAAACTGCTCTTGACCACTGAGACATCTCGTTCTGCATCTAAGAAACGAAGAATGTTCTTTCTATATTTGAAATACAAGCAAAATTTTACATTAATAACCACGTATCCAAAACTAGTGATGTCATTTACAAAGAAACATATGAAATACAAACTGGTAAACTACTCACATTAAATCATCAGGCGGTAAACTAACAAATTAAGCATATTCCATAGAAAATAGAGTATGTTTTTAAAAAACCTTCCCGCAGAGTTTACAATGGTTTTGCAAATAGATGTAGTATATACACCTATTTGTGAAAAAACCAACTCCATTTATCAAAATATACTAAAGAAAAACTAGTTTATTAAATACATTTGGTACTCAGGAGACTGAAACAGGAGGATTGCAAGTTTGAGGCTAACCTTGGCAAATTAGCAAGACCCTCAGCAACATAGAGAAGCTCTGTTTCAAAATAAAAAAAATTAAAAAGGGCTGGGGGGGCAGTTTGCATGTAGAATGCCCCTAAATTCAACCCCCAGCACCAAATATATGCACAGTTGTTATGACTTGACTTTGCATAATTAGATATTTTGCTAGTGTCATTCAATTTTTTATCATCATTGATTTATCTAAGGTTGTCTAGTTAAATACATATAGATGGCTGGAATGCTGGTGATCCTTGGAATGATATAGAAAATGAACATGAAGCGGTTTCTCTCACAATCTGGAAGCTGTGCGTATCATCTATCTAACAAATTTGTTGCTCTTGGAAAATTGATTAAAATGTGTCTATATGTTGGTTTCTCCTTTTAGCAAGGTACTGAAAGAGGGGAAGTCAAGCATGAAACAGCAAAGTTGCAAGGTCAGACAAAAGTGAATAGATCTCTGTCAATGGTGTATAATCTAAACCACATGAGAGTCTAGTAACGTGAACCTCTAAATGTTTCTGTACCCAATTAGAGAAAGATATGACTATAAACTGGAGGCATCCCAGAAACAAGAGGGATAGTGCCTTTTCACATAGACTATAGATTAAAATAACATAAGGTTAGCTGCCATTAAATTGAGGGAAGAAAGGGATAGGTCAGAATAATCAAAGAAGAGAAACAAGGTTTAAGAACTGGGCTCGGAAGAAATCTGTGAATGGGGTTACTTATACCTGAAACTAACTACAAGGAAATAGGCCACAATCCTAGTAATTTTTTTGAGGGAGTTATATTGCCCAAAATGTATGGACCTGGGCTACAAAAGTTGGAAACTGTTTGATCCATGGACAATCAAACATATACCAGCAAGAGGCAATCTGAGAAAACTCTACACCTAAGTTGCAAATTGGACATTATTGCAAACTTGCATTTTCAAAGTGATAAAGAATGTCATTATAACATTTAAGAAACCACAGATATTTTTTCCTCTAATGCCATTATTGATTAAGCTCCATCATAGTTGGTGAATTTATTACTGAGAACAAAATATGACTTCCTTCCATGACCTCACCAAAGGAATGATTCTCCAACTAACACTTAAAACCCAGAAGTGTGGGTAGCAAGGAGAGATGTAAAGTAACGCTCATATCCTTTTCCTTTGTTTTCTTTATTTTGGTTTCCTATAAATTAGGTCCAGTTTAATGTACAATATAATTAAAAAGTGAAGTGATTGAAACCTTTGGACAGATTTTATCCACAGGAGATATACCCATCACCTCTCTGAAAAAGAATATATTTTCTTAAGATCAATTTGTATAGGAAAATCTATAAAATACACTAAAAATGAAATTTAAAAATGATAGAAATAGCCGGGCATGGTGGCGCACGCTTGTAATCCCAGTACTTTGGGAGGCGGAGACCGGAGGATCCGGGTTCGTGGCCAGCCTCAGCTCTTTCTCTCTCTGTCTCTCCCTCTCCCTGTCTGTCTGTCTGTCTGTCTCTCTACTTAGTGAGGCCCTCCACAACTTCATGAGACCCGGTTTCAAAATAAAGTATAAAAAAATAGGGCCGGGGGTGTAGCGCAGAGGTAGAACGCCCCTGGGTTCAACTCCCAGTACCGCAAAAAAAAAAAAAAAATGATAGAAATACTATCAAACACCATAATAGTTTGCCTTAACAAAGTACAGAATATATACGAGAACTACAGTTGAAATAAGCAACTATAGGGCTTATGAATTGAAAAAATTCAGGTCTTTTTTTAATGCCAAGAACACAGTAATTCTTCAAAAAAGTTAACAACTTAGCGCCAAAAGTGGCAACACAGAGAAACTTTTGTATGTACTTATCCACTAGCATATTAACTAACAATTATTTGTCTTGTAAAATTAAGTATATATCTTGACAACTGTATTTCGACGAAAAAAATCACATTTCCTATGGAAATGAAAAGTCTGGCTCTAAAATAAAGACTACGGATGTGGTTAAATCATCAAACTCGATGATATTATCATTTTCTTTTGAACATAATTTATATAGGTTGCTGGAGATGTATTTGAAGATGTAGTCTCACAAGCAGTGGCAGTTTGCAAGCGGAGGTGAGTAGATCGGAGGTCCAGATATGAAAGAAGATTCTGTGGCTCGAGAATCCAAAAGGGAAAATCCCTTCACCCATCAAAAAAGTTAACGCTTACATGCCTGTCAGTTAGTAGCTAGAGGGACTTTCCAGTAACTGTGTCTTTTCTGGGAAATAGAAAATTAGCAGTAAAACACTTTAAAACATGTCTTCTAAATTCCTGAGTATAATTAAGCATTTTTATTTTATTCACTCTTAGGGGAAATTATACAGAGGGAACTAGAGATGTTGAACAAGTTTCAGATAAATTATTTTACCTAATTCTTAGAAGAAAATGATGCTTAATGAGATAAATAATTATTAAGTGCCCCTGATAATATATTACTTATTCTTCCAATGCTCTGTTATGGGCTCAGCACTGGGTTTTTTTTTTTAATGACAATAGTGAAAATAGGAAAAGTGCTTTTTGAAGCAATAAAAATAGCAACTCATACAGATTAATCAAAATATAAAAATGTAAAAGTTTCTTAGGCAAAGTTCAAAATAATTGCTGGTGTAGAATTTGCTTTTTTAAACCAAAAAGGAAAAAGAGAAGACCTTGAAAGACTCCAGCATGTTCTTTTCCTGATAATAAATTAAGCTTTTACTTTCTATTTTAGGGCTTAAATCTATGCATGGAAAATTATCTGAAATTTAGATTCCTGGTATAAGTGTATGTAAGACTGAAAATAATTACTATGAGTGAATAATATTGTGCCTTAAGTGCCTAATACTTCTTGGAAATGGTATGGGAAGGTTAGTTTTTTTCTCCTCCTAGCAGGCTAAAGGCATTTTTTAGATTATAGATGCAATGAACCATAAAAGGTTCTGTAGATTTTCTAAGTCTAGTTGTTGTTCAGAATATAAATATGTAGGGGGGAAGACAAAAAATAAAACTAGCACTTACATATAATTAGCTAAATGTCATTGGAAGCATGAAAAACTCTTGTACTTACTTAACTTGAACTGAAACCACACTCTAAGTATCACCAAGAAGAACATATATGCTTTTACTCAGAACATAATTGTTTGTTCTGTTTAACCTGATGTTAAACAAAATTACTTCAGAAATGAGAAAGAAAACCCAATTTAACATCCGAGCACTAAAGACACATGAATCAACAAAAAGCTAATGTTTAATATGCAGGCTGTAGGACAAATTTTCCTAATATGTGATCAAGCTAGTACCTGATACTCAAAGCAGGGTGTGGGTGTGTTCTGTAGGTGAATTACATAAACAACAAGGAAACCTTCTTCATAGGTCTTTAACTGTAATTTGGTGATCCTAATGCAACTTGTGAAACCTATGTAGATGAGCAAACACCTAGATTCGACACCTGTTTTTTTTTGTTTGTTTATTTTTGCTTTGTGTGGTACTGGGGATTGAACCTAGAGGCCTTTTATCACTGAGCTACACCCCCAGCCTTTTTTATTTATTTTTTATTTTGAAACAGGGTCTCACAAAGTGGCTAAGTCTGGCCTTGAACCTGAAATCCTCCTGTCTCAGTCTCCCAAGTACTGGGATTACAGGCATGCACCACCACGGCCAGCTCAGCAACTGTTTTAATGTTAAAGATAAATCAAACAGACCAGAAAAAAGTGTAATGTGTATATATGAATGTATCACGATGAATCTCTCTGTCATGCCCTGGGAAGGAGGAGAGGAGGGAAAGGGGCATATTTGGGGAAGGAAACAAACCAAAAAATGGCATGTGCATATACAAATGTATCACTATGCATCTATCATGCACAATTACAATACACCAATAAAAACTTATAAAAAGCAAACCAATTAAAATATTTGCATCTTACACATACATACATAAAAAAATGAAAAAAAATCTGAAACTGTGTTTCACTTTCAGTGGGCCTGAAGATCTTAGTCATCTTTGTCATAAGAACTATTTGTTGTTAGGCAACCTTGGCTTATACTGAAAGGTTGGTTTCAACTGTTCAACTGACAGGAATAGATTCTATACAGAAACTTTTCAACTGAATTTTCAACTAGAGCTTCCCGTTCAGCATCACCCATCACTTGAAACAGCAGCTGCACAGTCCCAGAGAATTAATTTACTAAGCCTTGTTTTCACTTGTGAAATGTTAAATATAGCTAACCTATCTCCAGATGCCACTCTTTCTTCTCTGTAGGTTTCTTGTCAAAAACAAGCGTACGTGCTGTAGCAACTAAAATTTAATCTCAGTGGCATTAACTCTATCAAAAAATGTTGTGTGACAAATCTTTACACTGGAATGTATTGCAAATTGAGAAGCAAATTAGGTTATGACACATATATTAGGAATCAGATTGTGTAAACTCTAGTCAGTGACTCCTTTTTTAAAAAAATCTTAAAAATTGCCAAGTGTTTTATTATGCCTACAAAAAATAGAAAGAACACACTTTTATGGTCTCAAGAGATTATTTTTGCAGACAATTTGTTGCAAAGCTCTAAAAGAACTATCTGTAGATAGTTTATGACTTCTGAATTTAGGGTCTTAGCTATTACAGAAAAGAAATACTAGTATCAAAAGAAAAATCCTAAACAACCACAACTAACTGAAAAGGCAAAATTATTCCAAAATACTTGAGGAAAAGCATTTTTAGTTTCATTCCCAACCAGAATGCCCTTGACTTGGCCTAGAATTTGGTAATATTAGATGAGGAATATCTTTTATTTTGTTACTTTGGAGAAAAGAAATATACCATCATGCACTCCATAAAGATGCATTTTTTGTGGTTTGCAGATTTAGTATTAAAATGTAATCTTCTAAGAAATTTATTTGATAATAAGAATCTGGTTCAACAGTCAGAAAGGTCTGGGTTGGGATCTTGACTCTGACACTAATAAGCTTTGGTTCCCAAGAGTAGCTCTACCTGTTACTTTTTTGGGGGGTGGGGGATTGCTGGGATTGAACCCAGGGGTGTTTGTTCTACCTCTGAGTTACACCCTCTGTTCTATTTTATTTTTTTTTATTTTGAAACAGGGTCTCACTAAATTGCAGAGGGCCTCATTAATTTACTGATGCTGTCCTTGAACCTGCAATCCTCCTGTCTCAGTCTCCCAAGTACTGCGATTACAAGCTTGAGCCACCACACTCAGTTCTACCTGTCACTTCTTGATGAAAGAAAGTAGAAGGACGGTAGAAGGATTGTATGTGGACCTTGTTGTATAGTAAATCGATGAATGCAATAGCAATTTCCTACTGTCAGATAAGTAAATATAAGTTTAAAATTTTGCTTTGTTAACACATAAGCCTTTTATCTATTTAGGAACGTTGATATATATGATACTAAGAATCAAAAATATGTTTCTGACCAATTATCTTTTTTTAATATATTCATTTATTGGTGCATTGTAGTTATACATTTTGATAAGTGTCAGGGTATCAGAAGCATGCATGCACACATTGCTCATTTAGCCCTCCCTCAAATCCCACCCTATTCCCTCCCCCTTCCTTCCTTTTTCTGCTCAGCATAGTGATTGACTCTGATAAATTTGTGTATATACATCGTGTGCATTAGTGAGTTTCCCTCTTCCCCCCTCCCATCTCCCTCAGGTCGCCTTCTTGCTCATCTATTTAATGAAACTGTTCTGATAAATAACCCAACTCAGATACTTTTACAGATCTATATTTGGGATTTGTACTTCTTTGGGTTTTCATTCAATGCATAAAATGAGAAAAAAGAAAAGAAACAACCAAAATATGAAAAAATATGTCAAGTCACAAGTGTTGGACATGATCAGATAACCTCTCAGTACAAAATTCACAGTTGTTCACAAAACCTAATGCATTGTAAATGTGCCATTTCTCATCTTACAATAATAAAGAGCAAACTATTAACAATAAAATAAAAAGTTAATTATTTTAATCATGAGATCAGCTGCAAAATTCATTTACTCCTTAAATCTTAGTGAATCTTTGAAGTGCAATGAACTAATGTGTGGAACAAGCTCTCTTAGCTCTCCAGATGTATAGTTGTTTGATGAATATATATGAACCAATACTACATGTGTTTATTAAAATAGCAGAGGGCATACAGGGCTGAAAGAATTTTTGATAAAAAAGTCAAAAATATAAAGAAAAATATCTTCAGTAGCTATTGCACATTTTAATGTAAGTTGACCAATAATTTATAGGAATATCACAAGAACATTATCAGTTTAATGGGATTTTTAACAATAGAAAGATTTTTAATCATGGTACAATTATGTAAGTTGAAAAACAATGAAGGTTGTACTATCTCAATCAAAAACTTCAAAGCAGAATTTTGAAAAATCTTGCACTCACAGACACAAGGTATAGGTACCTCACTAGGGAAGTGAGGAGTAAACAAAGAAATATAATTATCCAAAATACTTCATGATTATTTGCAAGTAGGAATTTAAAAACATATTTGCAAAAGCTAAGCCAATAATCAGATATTTTCATATTCTAAATTTTTTATTGATGGTGTCAGACTGATTAATGCTCACTAGTCATTGCCACTACAGGCAATTATATTTTTTATGAACAGTTTGTTCATTGTAAAATAATGGTTTTACAAATTATTCTTTCCTTGTGCTGAAATGACAACTTTGCATGTATTATTCAATATTTGCTCACTGTTTTATTGTTTGATTCTTTATCTGTTAAGGAGAAACATATAAAAATGTCTAGTACTAATATTTCATTCATATTTCAGTGGCTATAATTTAAAATACCTTCAAAATTTTAACCTCATTAGTTTGTAAATTTGCAATAAGTGAGCTTCTTGGGTCAATTTAACACCCTTACCTTGAATATCTTAATAATAGCAATACAAATAGTCTCATGAACATCTATAGGATTCATTTTTATAGATATTAAGAAGGCATAACCAGATTTATTAATTAATCTAGTGATAATTATTTAATTCACTTATTAGATTTTAATTTTTCTTACATATTAGTTAGCATGGTTAGGTATATTAGTTAAACTATTTTAATTTCTTATTTTGCTTTATTTTCTTTCATTACTTTCCTTATCCTGATCCTTATAGAATAATCTCATTGACTCTTTTCTTGCCAAACCATCCAATTTGAAAGTTCTCTTTCTAGACATGCTTATTGATCAATCAAATGTTTCCTTTTTAGCCACCTATATTTTCTTTCCAATCAGCCTCCAAGAAATATGAATCTTTAAACTAAATTATATCTGAGGTCATCATCCTGTGTCACACCATTCTTTATAATTATCTAATTTCTCACAGTGTTGGTAAAGTCAAATGTAGAGCTGGAGAGCTGAGTCAGGGAGGAAAACACCATGCAGGTATCATGAGAGAACAGAACACCAGGGATAAAAATGTCAGGCTGGAGAGCTCTTGTTCCATGGTTTCAACCAACTAGCTCTTGGGAAGAATACAAAGAATATAGGTGCAGAATAATCAAATCTTTCAATTTCTCAAGAGTTTTTGAAAATCCATACTTTTATAAGGACTCTCGTGCTTTTAACATTAGCTTTAAAATATCTTCTCTATCCAGTTGAAATAAATCTTGCATATAGAAATATCTAGCCAGAAAACACTTAGGTATAAAGTCGTCAGACTCTGAACATCTCCTCATTCTTGTACTAAACCCACAAACATACAAAGCTCCCTCTAATCTGAAAGCCACCAAACATACACCATTTGACATTGCCTTGGGTTGATTCTCGTTCCCCTTTCCAGTCACTTCTAAATCTTTAATACAAAGTAGCCTAACTATTCCTGCATTTCTGGGACATCCTGCTTTTTAAAATTTCTATTCTTTCATGTAAATTTCAACCCTGAGTGCTTTTGTTGAAGTGCATCCTACAAATTGCTAGACATACTCTAGAGATGAATGTAACAGACTCTTCCTTCAAGTTGCTTATGATCTATCTGATGTGTAGGTATGAACCAGGAATGGAGTAGGCAGAACCCCCACCCCCACCCCGGGCTAATAGATCAACTTCTTATCCTTAAATCAATAAGCTACTCTTAAAAATATTTGTGTTAATATTCAGTCCTTGAATAATAAAAATTTTACCAACACTAGAAAAATGCAATTTTATTATGTAAATGATATGTTCTCTTGAACTCTTAGAGTTTTAGGTTTTAGACTTAGATTCACTAAAGTAGTCTAATTCAGACATAGTGATGAACACAGCAATGTAATGAAACTATAAAAAATAAAATCTGCTAGCTTCTTTCATAATTAGGAAAGTATGACCCTTTCTTTTATATTACTAACAGGACTATAGTAGAAGAAAATGATGTAATGGATATATGTAGGCATTGAGTTTTATTTCAAGAGTTTGTTCCAGTTAAAACACCTAGCATTAATAAAAATAATTCAGATTCTAGAAGTTTTCTGATTTTTATCCATTTTTGCATGAATTCACACAGATGTAACCATTCATAGGATAAGCCAAATCTTTGTCAAATAAAAAAGAAATTGAGATCAGAATGACATCTCAACAGAGATGAAGTCAAAATTCTAAAAAATATGTCCATCCCAATTATGTTATACAGTAGCACTTTATTGAATATTTTGTTCCATTTGTATGACAGTATATTCCAAACTCACAGTCATCTTTTAATTTTTTTCCATATAATGATCACATTTTATAGTTTTATTCTTCAGTGAACAACATTAGATAGAGCTGTTTCACTTTTTATTAAAATATTCATACTTAAACTATAAATCAAGTGTTCAATATAAGTTTGCAAGCCCAACATATTTGAGAACATGATGTGAAATTTATTATGCCATATTAAAGAAACTCACCTTATCTCCAAGACCAAAGAGGAATTGATTTTCCAACCTTCTACAGAGTGCTGGAAGATTGACGAGCCAGCCTTTCGAATGATTTTATCTGAACTATTGACAAGTGATCGGCTCAAACATAATTCACCATCTCTGAAACAAAATGAAAATGTCAGCTTTGTGAAAGCAAGTAGCATATTGTCTAAATAGCACAATATATAATTTGATTAATATTACTGGTGGAAAAATCAGTTGCATTTCTTCCTTCAGACTAGAAGTAAAAGTGTAGCATGATGAAAGATGCAAAAATTAAGTAAATGTGACTTCATCACAATACACATTCTTTTTAAACCGAAAATTTTAATTTTCTTTTCTTTTTTTAAAGTTCTGGGGATTGAACCCAGGAGCACTATTTCATTGAGCTACATCCCCAGCATTTTATTATTATTATTATTTTATTATTATTATTTTTATCATGAGATAGAGTCTTGCTAAGTTGCCAAGGCTGGTCTTAAACTTGTGACCCTCCTGATTCAGCCTTCTGAGTTGCTAGGATTACAGGTGTGCACTACCACATAGGGCTGTCTAAACTATTTTCATATAAAGAAAAGGCCTCTGTGGCATTTAAATAAAATATAGTTCTCATCAAAACCCTATTTCCCACTACCTCCTACCCAATGACTCTGTTTAAACAATAGAGACAGGATGTGTGGTCAGTTTTCCTGCATCACTATAACTGTGACCTCCAAGATTAAACATACTTTCACAAAAGGCATATAAACATAATGGAAGAGCTTTTGTTTTGGAGTAACAAAACTTTCGAATACCAGGTGATCTGGCACAGATTTGATTCTGTAGCTTGCTAGCCTTTGGTTTTTGGACACTATTTATCTAGGACACTGTGGTAATAAGTCTTTGGGGATTGATTCTCTGCATAAGAAACCAATTTATAAAGAATTGTTGAAGTGCTAATTTTAAAAATTGGTCTCAAAATATTAGAACAATGTCATATTTTCCTGATAGGTTTTGGTGGTTGGCAAACTGACATTGTAGAAAACAAATTCAATAGCCAATATTCCTGGTATTTTCTACTGTATCAAAAAGAATCAACTATACTCTCAATCAACCCTGTACTAGTAAAACTTGTGTTATTGTAATATTGGGGTGCTGGTGGTAATGATGATGGTGAGAGATGGAGATATCATTTATACTATTAAGACATTTGTAACTAAAGAACTTATTCAATGTCCTATTTTCTTGGGACTTTATAGATGCAAACCACCCAAATTCAGAGAATGAAAAAAAAGCTACTTGTTATGGCACATGAACAAAAACCATAGCCCTATCAATATGCACATTTATTTTTTTAGTCATCTTTTAATTTTTAGATTCTCAAAAGCATAGTTAGAAAGTACTATGACTATCTGTCCAATCACAAAGTCTAAATGTGTGTTTATTATGTAGGTAACCCTTCCTACTATCAATGGAAACATTGATGTGTAACAGCTGTTGGGTGAATTCCCTAATTGGAAGCTTATAGTTTGTTATTTTGGTTTGCATTCTTTTTTAAACATGTAGTTTAAATTTGAAGCAATTCAAAACATCACATGAAGCCACTCCCTGTGAAACTTAGAACTCTATAAAATTAATATTTTAAACTATACTACTGATAAAAATGATACATTTACATGCCTGTACATGAATAATAATAATTTTACAGAGGTCATTTAGGATGCAAGGAAACATAGGGTGTACTTTACTACACAGTGGCCCAGAAATCAATTTTCATCTTGTATTTTAATGATAATAATTACATGTGAATGAAAACATGGCTATGCACAGAAACTAACCTTCAAAATTTTGAAGATATGCCTTTAAAAATACAGGCATACATTCTGTAGGAGGAGGAAAGGATCTTTCTAATCTTGGCCCCAGGAATCATTGGCCTGTCAGTATCTTTTTCTTATCAGATTGCTATTATTATAATACTTATTTATTTTTAGACACTGGGGATTAAACACAGGGGCATTCTACCTCCAAGGTATACTCCCAGCCCATTTTATTTTCTTTTCTTTTGAAACAGGGTCTCATTAAGTTGTTGAGAGTCTCACAAAGTTGCCAAGGCTGACCTCAAACCTATGATCCTCCTGTCTAAGCCTCCCAAGTACTGGGATTACAGGCATATGCTACAACACCTAGCTTATAATAATTATTTCTAGCACAATGTATTTTCATAGAAGTAAACATATGCATGGGATTGTATTTTTAAATCTACAGAACAATACTACACTGACATGTGGATACATTTTTACCTGCACAGTAATTGCTATAATGTATTTAGTTATATGGAGCCTTTTCAGAACCTCCCCCATTAAAAACGGGATTTAAAAGTTTAAATTCAGTTTTATATGAACAAAATGGTACCATGTTATTCTGCTGTTTGAATTGTTTTCATTGAACTGGTGATAGGTTAGTTCAGTAGGCTTTTATCACTGGGAAAGACATATGAATGAAAGTATCTACAGCTAGCCAAACTACTTCCTGATAGCCAATGGAGTTTATGGGTGAGACAGTCAGACACTCTAGGATATTTTTTTAATAAAGTTAAATAGATCCCAAGAGATTTTTCACATGTGACATTGGTAGCATTCCGTCTTGACTTCCTTCCCTTGAATGTAAGGCATGAAGGATGTCACCACCCACTGCCTGTTTCTCATTCCAGATAGGACGTGACTTTTGAACAGCTGCACTGAAAACAATTTTTTTTTTGAACAGGGTTATCTACCAAAATAGTCCATATGTACTTTTAAAGGAAAAATAACAAAACACATCAAAGAAATCACTCACCATAAAGCAATATATTGCCAAGTATTCCTGTTTATATGGAGTTAAGAAAAATCCACAAAGATAGTCATCTCTAAGATACCAGTGGCAGTAATTAATCATTAGATTCATTATGTAGCATCTACAAATACTTTTTCATGTTGATCTGAATTTCTAGATTTCACCACAATTTATTCTGTTAGTGATGCAGTACATAACAAGTATGGTTAAGTTCACTGTAGAAACTTGGTCCCAAAAGCACCCCATTCAACCCCACTGACAGTCTTCAAGCTTTGGAATGAATGTGTCACCTTTGTACTAGTATAAACTTCCTTCTTAATTTAAAATTGAAAAGTCATTTAAAAGAAAAGAAATTACATTAAACTAAGCCTGAACACAAGTAGTAGGCAGTTTTGTGTTTTTATTGCCTAGGTGACAAACAACTAGAAATAAAGATGAGGTGTTCTACCCTAACTTATGGCTTATAAGTTTTAGCAGAATTGCAACTATAGCATATGAAGTAATGTGCAAATTCTGGAATTCCTGATTTACAAGAGTATATTCCACCCTAGAACAAACTGGAACTAACTTGGCTGACGGTAGTAATACTCTTAAGTATGAATGCTTATCTCCACTCTCGATTTTATCATATGCCAATTTTAGAACTGATATGGTTTATCATTTAATAACATAACTTAAGCTGCCAATTAAAAACATTCCAAAAGATAAGAAATGCAAGTTAAAGTTGTATTTGTGGTCAACCAGGAAAACAGGTGTGGAGCAAATTTTAAAAAATAGCAACCAAAACAAGTAGCTGTATCACATTGGAGTTTGTTATATTCTTTGTCTCATTAAATGCACATACCACATATTTTTAATCTGTGGGACTCCAAATATACCCCAAGGAGCACACAGAGCCAGTTAAATTATAGGCCAACTGTGAGAGCCATTAAGCAAAAATAGAACACTTAATATTTCAATACCCTTTGAGTTAAACGTTATTAACTTAGGCATCCTAACAACCAATTAATAAGTTTTTGTGGGGGGACATATTTTAAAGCAATTCAATTATTATTACTTGGCATATTCTAAAACAGTCCCTTATTACGAAGTACACACACACATACACACAAACACACACACACATTGCTAGTGTTCCTCTGGAAATTTGAGCACTTGGATGTTGATGGGAAAGTTGTGCTGTTGTTTTTTCCTTTTGCACTGAAGGACTGGCTGCTCAATATTGTTTGCAAGAAGAGTAATGCAGGGACTGCCCATGAAAGGAGGAGAGGGGTCGAATAAAGTAACTGCTTGCCTATTGAAAAAAAAGGTAGTAGGAAAGCTAAATATGAATTTATGGGGATGTTGTAAGATTAAAGGACTAGGAAAGTCCTTTCATTGAAACTATTGCCCACCTGCTAGGAACGCAGTGCCCCCCAAAGGCCAGAAACTGCCTGTGACTGCACTTTCAAATCCAGTATCGACCTGGACTAGTCTGGTTTAACTCATCACCAAACTGGCCTCTCCACGTGGCGTGGGTAGAAAGAGTCGATGGCAGGATTAGACATTTTGATGAGTCAACTCCTCCACGAGAAGCACTATTAACAAATGAAGCGTTCCACTGAACGCTTCATCCTGGGGAAAAGGGAATGAACGCTCAGGGACGGTAGTAATCTTTCTGGAATCGCTCCCGGCCAAGCCAACTCCAGGGTTTGGGGAAGAGCTGGAGGCAGGGGCGGCAGCCGGGACGCTTCGGGGCACGGGTAGGAGAGCGGCGCCGGCGGCCAGCCCTCCGCCTGGCCCCGGGACTGCAATTGCGGGTTTTAATTAAGGAGGAGGAGCTGGGCTTGCTGGCTGGGCACGGAAAGTGATTTTTTGTTTGTTTGATTGTTTGCTTGCTTGCTTGAAATGAAGGAAGCCTATGTCCAACAAGGAAAAAAAAAGAGGAAGGAAGGAGGGAAAGAAAGAAAGAAGGAAGGAGAGAAAGAGAGGGAGAGGGAGAAGGAAAGGGTGACGAGAGAGAGAGAGAGAGAGAGAGAGAGAGAGAGAGAGGAAAAAGGAAAAAGTGTCCCTGATTTTCTCACTGATCCCCCCCGCCCCGCCGCGGCCAGCTCTCTTTGGGAGGAGGGTCTGGACCCGGAGCGCACCTCTCTTCTTGTTTGGTTAACTCAAGCGCGCGCCCCACACCTTCTCAGACAAACTGGGGCGAAACCGCAGCTCAGCTTGCAAAGGGTACAGGGAGAGCTCCACCCTGCCCGCCCCTTCCTCCGCGCCCAGGGCTGCGCCCACCCTCCGGCGGCGGCCAGAAGGCCCGGGAGGAAACATCTCCCGGGAGATGTGGGGTGTCCTGGGTCTGTTAATGCCCCTGGACGGACTGGGGTGCGCTCCTCCTCCCTCCCTGCAGCTTAGGGGAGGGCGCCTCCCGAGCATCTGGCCCGCCCACTCCTGCTCTCCAGGGTCCCGAGCCCGGGTCCCAAACCCTCAGAGTCCGGGAGAGGCTTGGCCGCTTTGTCTGGGCTCAGGCTCAGCCTCGGAACCCACCAACCCGGAAGGGAACAAAGAGCCTCGACCTTCACACCCAGCCTCCGCCTCTCCCCGGAGCCCCCGCGCAGGGATCGCCACCTTCCGAAGACCCCTTTGTCTGCCAGGCAAGCGCAGGTCTGCCGGGGATACCCACGCCCCCTCCCAAAGTCCTTTCTGACAATTGACAAGACCGGATTTTCAAACCACCCACTCCAGTGTAAACGACCTCATATGGTTCTTGTATATATTTTTCTTCCCCCAGAATAGACCCCGAATGGATTTGTTGACGTATAACGACCGTTCAGACCATTCGCCCATTCTTTATTAGCTTTTTATTCTCTAACAGTCTCTTTTGACTGTACTACTGTTATCCTGCTTATTTCATATAGAATAGCAATTCCTTAAGGATAAACCTGCCTTTTGCTTACTTAAATGCTCATTACTTAGGAATATTAAGAAATGGACTGCATGAAGTTTAGGAGTGTGTATGCTCCAGCAGTCCTATGTTTTACACACACACACACACACACACACACACACACGTGCACACACACGCACACAATGGCAAAGTCTCTTTCATCGCTTTTATAATGTCAAAGAAAATAAAAATCAAAAGGGCATCTCAGCTAGTGTAGAGTTTCCTACAGCGGACGCCTCCGGACCAGGGAGGATTTCCGAAACAGGACTTTGAACATAGTTGACAACCAGGTTCACATCCTCAGAAAAAACACACTTCCCAGCCATATCAGCAACACAGAGTTGCACCACCCCCTGGGTAAACTTCAAAGGCACGGAGGCCAGAGGGAGGGAGGAAGGAAGTGTGATATTTAGAGAACTTAATGGGGCGGGGAGATTTTGAACTCATCTAGACAAACTAAAGAAATAGCACAAATATAACCTGTGAAGACAAAAGGCCTAGTTTCGTTCTAAAACTGTAACCATGACGCTTATACGTTTTACTGTAGAAGGATCATTGGAATTTCTAATTCAAATGAAAACACATAGATCTACCCAATACCGAGAAAAGGAGTAGAGAAACGGAGGAGACCGGTTTCCTCCTTTGTGCGCTTTAACTTCAGCTGCTCAGGCAACCAGCTCTCTCTAGTGTCTCCCTAGAGTGACAGGGCAGAGAAGGAAGAGCAACCGTTTGGCAAATAAAGACATCTCGCTTGAGTTCTGCCCGCGGATTAAAAGGACAGGGGCACACGTTCTTTGTTGACACTTCTGCAGTAGTCACTTTGGCGAGCTAGCAACCGGCGCCAATGCAACTGTCACCATCAGCACACAGGGCAAGTTGAACTCCTACTGGGAACAGCTGAAGAGACGCACACACACCTCTACACCAGCCTTTGTTATTTAATTCTTGAGACTAGCCACAAGCAAGCTCGAACCAACACACACAGTATCCCACTCATCGCTCTACCGGCTCTATGCACATTTCATGTATGACTGGACTTTTTGTCATATCCTGAAATGAAGCTTTGCATTTACCCAATGAGTTGCGTCTCCTGGTGCTCCTCAGTTCTTGCTATTTCTTTTGTCTTATAAAAGATCAAGAGCAGACTTATAGTGCAGATCGTCCATCTCTTCCTAATGGAGCGCATCTTGGGTGCCCGCGAAAGTCCTGGCTGCCCCAGCTCCCGCGCCTTCCCTGGATATAAAGGCTCCGTTTTGGAGGATTAGTAGGGTGGGGGTGTCTGAAAAATGCGAAGAGAGCGTGGAGCCGGGATCCCAGGATCGGGACGCGGGGGTCCTCTGCGGCGGAGCTCCCCGGTCCTGCAGCACAGTCCTGCGAGCCTCCCACGCGGTTCGCGCCAGCCCGGCCCCGGCCGCTCCGCGCCGCCTCCCTGGGGCTCGGGTTTCTCTTCAGATGTGACACCTTGTGCATCGAGGTGGTGGCCGCTTCTGCAGCTGGGTTCGGGGGCGTCACTGGTCCTTCCCTCTCGCTAGCAGGGAAATGATGAGCAAAACCAGCCAATCCTGGGCCGAGTGGGCGGAGGCTGCTGTTGCCTCGCAGTGCTGGAGGCTGCTCGAGAGGAACGTCGCGGGCTCGGTGTGCCCGGGGCCGGAGAGGAAGCTCACAGTCGTATGCGCGCGCGCTCTCGCGCATACACACACACACACACACACACTCACGCACACACACGCACACACATACACTCACACACACACACACACA
>PVJS01023354.1:0-29686 GCA_004027185.1 Glis glis | reverse complement strand
AAAAAAAAAAAAAAAAAAAAAAAAAAAAAAAAAAGAAGTCCTGGCAGAGATGCGGAGCGACAGGTTGCTCGTGGGAACGTAAAATGGCCCAGCCATTGTGGAAAACACTTTGTCAATTCTTCATGAAATTAAGCATATATTTAATGTATGCAACCAACTTAATATACGCAAAATAAATGAAAAGTTTACATTACCCTAAAACTTGAGTGAATGTTTACAGCAGTTTTATTCATGACTGCCCAAACCTGAAACAGCCCAACTAGATACATTAATCTCACAAATATAAATGCTTGGCACAAATAAAATTGAGTACAAACACACAAAGGAATACTATGCAGCTGGTAAAAATGAGCAAATAGATCTAAATTTATGGGCACAATAAAGAGAACCCCCATGCAGAGTCAAATGTCCAAAGCATGGCCCCAAACATCACATATAGGACAGTTCCGTTTAGGAGAAAGTGCGCAGGTTTTTCCTGGATGTACACAGACACAGAGCTGTGCTGCCACACGTCTTTCACCCAGATGTGCACACATTTCTTTCTTTCTTTATTTTTTGCGGTACCGGGGATTGAACGCAGGGGTGTTCTACCTCCGCGCTACACCCCCGGCCCTATTTTTTTTACTTTATTTTGAAACCGGGTCTCACGAAGTTGCAGAGGGCCTCACTAAGTAGAGAGAGAGAGAGAGAGAGAGAGAGAGAGAGAGAGAGAGAGAGAGACGGGGAGAGAGAGAGAGAGCGAGAGAGCAGAGGCTGGCCGGGAACCCGGATACTCCAGTCTCCGCCTCCCAAAGTACTGGGATTACAAGCATGCACCACCACGCCCGGCATGTGCACACATTTAAAGCTGCAGCCCTTGCTGGGCATCCCACGTGGATGTCCTCTTGACCTTGTCCGATTAGCTCACCCCACTCCAAACTCCGCATATCCAAAAGGGAGCCCAGCGGTGCTTTCCGCCCTGCTACTTCTGCTCTCGACTTCTGCTGGGGACAGGAGTGACCACACCGTCCACTTAGTGCTGTGGGCTAGAGACCTAGACACATCCGGGACCCCTGCTCCCGCCCCAAGCCCCTCACATCCCCAAGTCCCGTAGCGTCCACCTCCGTAGCCAATCTGGGGGCCAGGGTCTCTGGGCCCACGCCGCTGGGTCCTGCCCTTCCTCCCTCTGTGGCTGCCTTCAGACCCCCCAGCCTCTGCCTGTCCCCTGTCCCGCTGTAACTCCTGGCCGCTTCCCTTCTTCCTGGGCCAGAGCCAACCCGCCCCCCAGGGAACCTAGCTCTTGAAGAGGTCTGGACTTCGGGCTCGCCAACCTCCTCCGCTCCAGGGCGACTCACACACTCTCCCCCCAGGGGCCCTTCCGGTGCTGCTCCCGGCTCTCTCTTGACCACCTGGTAAGACAGGTGGGGGGCCGCCCTGCCTGGGCCCCACCTGCGTTTGCTCCCCTGGTCTGGGCTCTGAGTCCCTGTGTTTCCCTGACCTGTCCTTTCTGTGCCCAGCTGCCCTTCATATCTGCAGAGCCGAGTGGGTCAGTGTTGGAACTCGGGTCCGGGTTTCCAAATCAACCTGAACGTAAGATCCCGGCTTGAGCTGCCACTGTGGACCGCGGCACACTGGACACTGTGGAGGACACGGGGCAAGTCAGACACACACGCCCCGGCCCTGGGGAGCAGGATAAACCCAGAAAGCAGGCACATGTAGCATGCTTCCCACTCAAAGAAGAACATGCTAAAGAGAGTTGGCGCTCCATGTCTTGGATTCAAATAACCGCGGATCAAAAATATTTAGGGGGAATGCCGGGCGTGGTGGCGCATGCTTGTAATCCCAGTACTTGGGAGGCGGAGACCGGAGGATCTGGGTTCGTGGCCAGTCTCAGCTACTTAGTGAGGCCCTCCGCAACTTTGTGAGACCCGGTTTCAAAATAAAGGATAAAAAAAAAATCGGGCTGGGAGTGTAGCTCAGAGATAGAACACCCCTGGGTTCAATCCCTGGTACCGCAAAAAAAAAAAAATTTTTTTAAGGAGAAAAATGTGTCTGTATTGAACACACACAGACTTTTCTCCTTGTTGTTTTTTCCCTCAATGATTCAGTATAACAGCTACTTACATAGCATTTACATTGTATTAAGTATTATAAGCAACCTAGAGATGATTTAACGTATCTGGGAGGGTGTGCGCAGGTTATATGCAAATATAATGCGGGCTTCTAAGGGGCGCTTGAGCACCCTCGGATTTCGGTATCCTCGGGGGTCCTGTAGTCAATTCCCCAAGGCTACCAGGGGACCCTGTACCTGTACTTGGGAGAACACAAAGCAGTGCCCAAGAGGGACAGATTTCACTGACAGCATAGACACACGGCCATGACGTGCCGTGTGGACTCTGTAAAGAGGCAGAGCGATTGGATTTGCACAGATGCGCGCGGTTGATTTGGGTCAGAGGCATCGGCTCGGGTGCATTTGGGTCTCTGAAGGCAACGAGCGGGTTTTTAAAGTGCAGGATCGATGAAACAATGAATCCAGCCCCTTGGCACCTTCTGAGGAGTAGATGGAGCGCTTGGGAAGTTTCCCACTTTTGAAAAAGCCTGCTTTCCTTGCCCTTCCCTGAGTCAGAGTGAGGGAAATTAATTCTAGGTGGACTAGGTAATATAAAAGTCAAAAGGTAAATTATTGGCCTTTTTTGGCGAGAAGCTGAAGGCCTCCTCCACTGGGTGGAGAGCCCTTTCAATGTTCTGGTAATTTCTGATGAGAATCACACACAGGGCTGCGCACAGCATTACAAAGAGATCACTTTGTTAAGGGTTTTTTTTTTTTTTGGTACTGAGGGTTGAACTCAGGGGCATTCTACCTCTGAGCTACACCCCCACACTGATTCTATTTTTATTTCGAAACAGGATCTTGCTAAGTAGCTGAGGGTCTCACTAAGTTGCTAAGGCTGTCCTCAAGCCTTTGAGCCTCCTGTCTCAGCCTCCCAAGTACTGGGATTACACACATGTGCCACCACACCCGGCTCTTTTATTTCTTTAGAGAGCAGAAGAGGCTTAACTACAGGTTTTACAACTGTATTTGGGGTTCTTAGCAAACACAAGGAGCCATCGTTATCCTCCCATCTCGCCCTCACTGGCTGGGGCGGGGAGCCCTAGAATGGCAGCCCCAGGGGCGGGCTCCCTCCTCCCCGCCCCAGCCAGGTTCTTTTCTAGGCTCAGCCACCGCCTGGACCCCTCCTTGGGGTCTGTCTCCCCAGGGTGCTGGAGCTGCCCCACCAGGGCAGACCCTGCCCTAGCAGCCCGCTCTAATAGATCAACCAGGGCCGGAGCAAGGCACAGGATTGGGGGTGTCAGGGGCAGTAGGAGCCCCACACACCAGGTGGCCCCGTATCCTGATGCTTGGGTAAACCTTGACAATTCACAGCCTCTGCCCAACTGTCCCCTCCCTACCTGCACCTGGCAGGACCTGGTGTTGGTCCACTGTCCTGTCATGAGCTGGGAGGCCTGGCTTCCCCGCCCCCAAAGCAGCTTGTGCATCTGCGGGAGCCACGCTCGGCACCCCCTTGACCTGTGCCTTCGTTTGTCACACTCCTAGAACGAGCAGAGACGGGAACGAGTCACTGTTTCCATGGCAGTGGGCACTTGGAGGCTGGGTGGCAGGTGCACCAGAGGGCATCCCTCACCCCAGGCACCCCCTCCACTCACCACGTCTGCCCAACATCAACTGAGTGTCCCTGAGGGGCGTGCAATTGTGGGAGATGTTATAGGGCTACAGGTAGGACGCTGTGCGGCCCGGCTTTTTCACTTCAATTCTCATCTAAATATTATTATAATCACATAGTCATTTATTAATTAGCAACTAATTGTCACATTATTATGAAAATAACCATGTAGTGGGATAACCAGGTTTTGTCAAGGCAAACAAAAACCACAGGCGTGGTCTCCTGGGGAGAAATGCCTCTCTCTGGTCAGTCCACATCCAGTTTTGCTCCAGGTGCAGCCTGGAGGTGGGGAGGGGATACGCCTGAGTTTGGAAGAAGGATGAAGAAATATGAGAGGAAGACTCAGGTCTCCTCAGTCCCAGATTTCTCAAATGTGTAATGTGTGTTGTGCACAGTATTAGATGACGCTAACTGCATCCCTGAAACCTTCTGAACCTCAACACCCCCCCTTCGCCAACACACACACACACACACACACACACACACACACACCTTCAACCAAACCAAACAGGAAATTGTGTTTGGTCCTTTTATACCCAGCAGGACAGTCCAGGGGAAGAGCTATCCTTGTATATCCAGCTGGACAGGCCAGGGGAAGAAACCTTCTCAAACATTTAGAATACAGAGAACGGAACCACCCTGGAAGAGTGATCAGCCACCCAGTGGGCAGAGCAGGCTTGGAGCCATTCCTGCTGCCCGCCTGGCACCTGGAGCAAGGGCCCACCTCTGCCGCCTGCCCCAGACGTCTGTACCAACTCCATGACATTGAGGGCTTACCTGGGCATGGTGAGACCCTGGTGCCTTCTTTATCAAATCGGGGTGTTCCCTGTCTGTACATCGTTGGGTTTCATGAGGGTAAATTAATGCTCAGTAAATGTTGCTATTATCAACACTGGTCGGCTAGATGAGAATTGGAGATATTTAATCTAGAAATTGAAGGCCTGAGGGGACATCAGGGCTGCCATCAAATCAGGGAAGAAGTGGCCTTCGGAGGCTGAATGAGGCTGTGGATGACACCTGGGTGGAACTCCAAGGGGGTGATTCGGGATGGCATCGTGTAGGGGTGATCTTGCCAATTCAAGAGTGAGGGAGGCTCGTGGGAGTGGTCAGAACATGCCAGACTGTGTTTAAAGGAAGTTGCAGAAATCTGAGAAGGACAATCGTGAGAACCCCGCATGTGGCGCCGATGTCTCCCCTGAGTGGCGGGGTCGTGTGGGGTGGCCACACGCCCCCACAAGCCCGGGAGAGCACCCTTTACGTTCCAGTGACGGCAGTCTCACTCGGATGCCGCTGATGGTCGTGCTGCACGGGGCCTCTCACCACAGTGGCACCTGTTCTCTTGCACACAGAGGACCTGTTTCCACCCGAATTATGTCTGAAAAATGTAACCAAACCCACAGCTGTAGCAAAATGTGCCTTGGACTATTTGCTGGACAAAAGAGAGAGTGGGCAGGGGTGTCCCTGTGGAGGTGTTGGCCTGCCCGTGGGCCACCTGGGCACACCCCATGGGGACCAGTGTTGGGCTCCTACAGGGAGGTGTTGTTTTGTTTTAATTTTTGTTGCTACTGGGATTCAACCCCAGGACATTCTATCTCTGAGATACACTCCAGCCCTTTTTTTTAAATTTTGAAACAGAGTCTCGCTAAGTTGTTGAAGGTCTCACTAATTTGCTGAGGCTGGCCTCAAACCTGTGATCCTCCTGTCTCAGCCTCCCAAATACTGGGATAACAACAGGTGTGCACCACCATGACCAACTTGCAAGGAGGCACTGGATGGCCTCCCAGGCATGCATGGTCCCCTGGCAGTGTTCAGCAAGGAGGTGCCCTGTGAGCAGCATAGGATGGCTGTGAGGACCTGGTGTTGGTGGAGGGGGAACAGGTTGGCCGCTCATGCTCTGCCTGGCCCCGCGAGGTGGGTGCCTGAGGACCAAGGGGCTCAGCTTAGCCCTCAGGACCCGCAGAGAGCCTCCGAACCTCCTTCATTAGCCTTGATTAACGCTCTTATTACACAAATCCGTGCGGTTGGCCCCAGCACTGAAGGTTAATGGGCCCGGCAATAACTTGATTAGGGAATGCACATTACAGAGAATTATAACTGGTGTCTCCATTTAATGGCCTGCCCTCTCTCCGCTTCTTCCCGTGTGTTTCCTAAGTACTTCTTAACGCCAACACCACGCAATTCAATCAGAGATGGTTACAGAGGCCAGGAGATGACCACATCTTGCTACTGTACAAGACACAAAGGAAAACCGGGCCTTAACACAGATGGGATAAAGCAGCAAAGAAGATCGTGCAATCGACAACTCCAATAACAACTAAATATAGACCACATCATACCTGGATGTTTGTTGTTTTGTTTTTCATTCGGTAACGAGAGCTTGGATAGCTGCAGCAAACGTGTGGGTATGACTTTCTGTTGCCACGTGTGTTCTTAAAAATAGAAATGGAGCCAACGCACAGCTAAGAAGTAAAAGTGGCTAGGTGAGGCCGGCACTTGGCTGAAGAATCCCCCACCACCCCGCAGGGAGGAGTGGAGACCGTCCTCCCTCTCCCGAGCTGGAGCATTTGCAGCCGGCGGTGGCAGCAGGAGGTCAGAGGTCGGGACTGAAAGATTGCTCCTCTTAGAGCTCGGGCTTGCTTCAAAAGAGTTAATTTCAGCAGCTCGCTTGCCTTATTTTTAACGCGACCTCTCTCTCCCAGGCTTGGGATTAATAACTACCCAGATTGCTCTGAAACAGTCTGAAAGCACAGGTGGTGAGTGCCGAGGTAATTACGCAGGGTGGGGGTGGGGATGACCGATTGCAGTCATGTGCAAGCGCATCCTAGGGCAGCCCATGAAAGCCCTGCTTCCGTACACGAATTCTAATGCATGGCTAGATGTGCAAGCCAGAAGCACATCTGCAGAAGGAACCTGCCTGCGGGGTCAGATGGCCCTGTCCAGTGATGGAAATATCAGCAAGGGACTCTCCTGTGCTGCTTACAAGACAGCCCCATCCTGCTCCAGGGAGGGAGGCCACCTGGGCTGCCTATGGGGTCTGGGCTGGTGACAGGTCACAGAAAGGACTCTTGCAGGCCAGCTGAAGAGAAAGCCTTCCAAAGAGGAGAACGAATGCAGCCCAAAGAGGCAAGTATCTGCCTGCGCAGGCTGAGTTATGCTGCAGTAACAAACATCCCCCATTCTCAACCAGTGCAGGCTGAGTTATGCTGCAGTAACAAACATCCCCCAGTTCCAGGTGGCGTAACACAATAATGGTTTGTTTCACACTCACATCATTTGTTTTTCGCTCAGCATGTGGGTCTCGGTGACTGTTCAGAATAATTGTCCTGCATGTGCCTTCAAAATGGTCACAGCAAAGGACAAGAGAACAAGGAGAGTCACCACCAGCTCTTCCACGCCCCTCCCTGCGCGTGATGCCCTGGACTTTCACTCTCTCTTCTCTGGCCGAGGAAAGCCACGTGGCCATGCCTAGCCTCAGCGGGCAGGGAAAAGCAATCTTCCCTCTGGCTTCAGGAAGGGGAGGGCAGCCAGAAATAGGTTGACTGGCCTCAGGAATGCTCAGGTGAGGCCATGTTTTATAGAGAACGCAAAAACAACTTTCAGAGGGAGTGGACCTTTGTGACAGCTCCCGTTTTTGGAAGGAGTTTCCTGACAGGTGACTTCTCCTCCCTCAGAGCACACAATAAACTGCCCTCCTGTGTCAATAAGAGGGGGACTTCTTAAACTACATACACACGCGCGCACGCACACAAACACACACTCCTAGAAGAGCAGCATTCGAGTCTGCGATGTTGAAATACCTGGGTTTGGCAAACAGCCTGAACTCGAGTCCTGCCTGTCATCCACTAGTGCGTGACTTTGGACAAGTAACTTGATCTTCCATCTCTCTGCTTTCTCATCTTCAAAGTGGGGATCGCAGTGATAAATATCTCATGAGGCTGAGGCAGGAGTTGAAGAAGGTACTTAAATGAAATGCTCACAGGAGACACTCCATAAGGTGAGCTACGATCCGCTATTAGCGGCGTTGTCATTGGTAGTATGTATTTCATGCCACTCACTCACTAGCACAACAACTCAAGCCCTGAAAACAATATGGAGCAAGCCGGGTATTGTGGCAACATACCTGTCATCCCAGTACTTGGGAGGCTGAAACAGGAGGATCGCAAGTTTGAGGTCAGCCTCAGCAATGTAGCAAGGGTCTCAGCAACCTAGCAAGACCCTGTTTCAAGACAAAATATATACACACACACACACACTCACACACACACACATATGTATATGTCTGGGGGTGTACTTTGGAGGTAGAATGCCTCTGAGTTCAATCCCCAGTAACACACACACACACACACACACACACACACACACACACACACACACAAAAAATAACAAGATTTGAAGAACTGCTACCAACAACAATGTACCCATCCCAGCAGCTGGGTTTGTAAAGCTCCTGTCTGTCATTCAGCAGAATCCAACTTCCTCTCCCCCCACCTGCAGCCCTTGTGCTGGGAACTGAACCCAGGGACGCTCTACCACTGCGCTACATCCCAGTTCTTTTTATTTTTTATTTTGAGGCAGGATCTCCATAAGCTGTCGAGGCTGGTCTTGAACTTGCGATCCTCCTGCCTCAGCCTCCCGAGCAGCTGGGATGACAGGCGTGGGTCACCATGCCTGGCCCAACTTCCTTTTCTATCACTCTTCATCCACTCTACGCCCCCAGCCCACGTGGCCGTCAGCCGCAGTCGATGGGCACTCCCTTCCTGGTGAGGCTGGCATAGCCAGGTGGCTTGCTTCAGCCAGTGCCAGGTGCAGGGACTGACCATTTGCAGCTGACCGTGAGGAGCCCGGCACAGGTGCCCAGCATCCCGCTCGCGACCTGCAGGCCTGGAAGGAATACACGCATGCGTGGGGTCAGAAGCCATGAGGACCTGCGGTTGTTTGTTACCATGGCAAAAGCTGACTAATAAATATACTTAGAATGGGAAAAGGGCTTCGTCCAGCTACAGACTCCCCGCCAAGGAGATATAATGAATGCAGAAAGACACCTGCGATGTGTTACAGATTGGAACAAGGCTAGTTTGAAAATATGTTTGCTATTCTATATTTACTCATAACTTCACATGTGTGCGTGTGTATATAAATACATACTAACTCTCCTTTGAAATGTGTGCTAACAGATTAAGAATATCTGCCTCGGTCATGGGAATCTTGGGCGAGTCTTTACAGATCATGTTTTGCATTCTTTTTGTGTGTGTGGGGGGGTGTTCTTGTTTTTTGTTCTTGGTATTGGGAATTGAACCCAGGGGCATTCTACCTGTGAGCTATACCCCAGACTTTTTTATTTTTTATTCTGAAATGGGGTCTCACTCTCATTAAGTTGTGAGGGCCTCACTAAGGTGAGGCTGGCTTCGAAACTGCAATCCTCCTGTCTCAGCCTCCCAAGTACTGGGATTACAGGCCTGTTGCCACCACTCCTGGCTGCATTCTTTTTCAATTACAGCAGTGCTATACAGATGGTAAAGAAATTCCAAACATTATAAAACAAATATACAATCAAAAGGACACTTTCCCTCCTTCGGACCCCTGTCTCCTATCAGAATTCGCAGCCCCTCCGTAGCCTTCTAGAAACACCTGCTTGGAGTTGTATTTTCAAGTGACTTTGAGTCAGCAATAAGCCAAAAAGCTGAAGTTCAACCAAGCTCTGAGTCGAAAGATATAATGGCCTAAATTAATATTCCATCCAGGACTAATTCTTGATGTATTACATACAGCTAATCTGTTTCTCATTAAAATGATGGATTAAAATTTAATCCTCGCATTTCTACAAATAAGAAAAATCAAGTCTTTGTTGCCTTATATGCTTACCTACTTGAAAGGTTTATATTTCGTTTGGAGAAAGAGGTCTTTTGAATGCAAGAATTCAGGATTATATGTTATCAGATCACTTGAAAATCTTTATTAATGATTTTAAAGAAAGGAAAACATTTTATACAGGGCCAGGGCTGTTCTCCTGTGCTTGCAGACCTCCCCCGTAGATTCAAAATTCTTCCATTGTACTGGAAAGTGCGCGGGAGGTCCAAAGCCACGTGAGTGGAGAAGAAAGGTGTGGACAGGTTTTCAGGGGGGTTATTAGGTCTTCATTTCTATGATCCAAACATGTTATTCACAGATGCAACCAAAGGGGAGAGTTACGTAGAATCTGAATGAAGTAATCACATACAAAACAGCTATAAGCAAGAGGTGGGTTCCCAAGCCAGGCATGGCAGTGCACACCTGTAATCCCAGTACTTGGGAGGCTCAGACAGGAGCGTCATAAGTTCGAGGCCAGTCATAGCTAGGGGTGTAGCTCAGTGGTAGAGTGCCCCTGGGTTCAATCCTGAGGGAAAGGAAGAGGGAGAGAGAGAGAGAGAGAGAGAGAGAGAGAGAGAAGAAGAAGAAGAAGAAGAAGAAGAAGAAGAAGAAGAAGAAGAAGAAAGAGGAGAAGGAGGATAAGGGAGGAGAGGGAGGATGGGGAGGAGGGGAGGAGGGAGGAGGAGGAAGGAGGGAGGAGGGGGAGAGAAATAAAAAGAAAAAGAAGAAAAAAAGGGGTAGATTCCCAGTATCTGGGCCCACATGTCAACACTGCTGTGGTTGAAAAGCCTTGGGGTAAAAATTTATACCAAATACCAAAATTTATCAAAAGCCAGGTGTGGTGGCACATGCCTGTAATCCCAGTACTTGGGAGGCTGAGACAGGGTCACAAATTTGAGGCCAGCCTGGGCAACTTAGTAAGACCCTGTCTCAAAATAAAAAATTTAAATGGCTGGGGGTGTAGCTCAGTGGTAGAGTGCCCTGGGTTCAATCCCCAGTATAACACAAAAGAAAGAAAGAAGAAATAAAGAAATAAAAGAAAGAAAGAAAGAAAGAAAGAAAGAAAGAAAGAAGAAAGAAAGAAAGAGAGAAAGGAAGAGAAAAAGAAGGAAAAGGAGGTAGATTCCCAGTATCTGACCCCACATGTCAACAGTACTGTGGTTGAAAACCCTTGGGGTATAGATATATCAAAGCCAGGCATAGTGGCACACATCTGTAACCCCAGTATTTGGGAGGATGAGACAGGAGGATCACAGGTTCGAGGCCAGCCTCAGCATCTTAACAAAATCCTGTTTCAATATAAGAAATAAAAAGGACTGGGGGTGCAGCTTGGAGGCAGAATGCCCCTGGGTTCAATCCCCAGTACCACAAACAAACACTTATCAAGTTGTATACTTCAAACACACGCAGTTTATTGCATGCCAATTATACATCAATAAGGTTATGAAACGATGGACTCCTATTTCTTTGTCTAGTGCGGCTTCTCCTCTGGGTTGGGGGAGTCCAAGGGAGGCCCCAGTTTCCCAGGAATGTGGCTTCAGCATCCGACACATCAAAGGCAAGAGGTGTGGAAAGCAGTGGGTGCAGCCAGAGCCTGGGGTCCTTCTCGGGGCGAAGTCTCTGGTTTCTCATCGTACCATTCAGTGACCTCCTCTTGGCATTTAACTAACTGATCCCGACTCCCCTGCTGGCCTCGCCTTCCCCAGGAGTCCATCCCTCCCACCCTGGCCGGTCTCCTCCAGCTGGAGCTGGGAAACCAACGAGTGGGAACCGAGGGAACTGAACTTGGAATCAGATGCACGGACCCTTAGAGTACAACGCGGCTGCTTCTTTTTCTCCTTTCTTTCCTTCTTTTCTTTCCTTTTTAATTTTTTCTGTGTGTATGTGAGGGGGGGTTACCAGAGATTGAACCCAGGGGCATTCTATGTCCAAGCTACACCCCCAGCTTTTTTTAGTTTATTTTTTATTTTTATTTTTGAAACAGGGTCTTGCTAAGTTGCTGAGGGTCTCACTAAATTGCTGAGGCTGGCCTTGAGCCTGCGATCCTCCTGTCTCAGCCTCCCAAGTACTGGGATTACAGGTGTGCGCCACAGCGCCCAGCTGTGTGGCCATTACTTCCACAGGTAAACGCTCCCTCCCACAGGTAAACGCCCTTCCTCAGCCAGGTACTTGACCAAGAGAAACGAAAGCACGTGCCCACAACAGGACTCATAACAGCTTCATTTGTCATCACCCAAACTACAAACATCCCACGAGGCCACAAGCAGGTGGCTAGAGAGTCACAGCATGGTCTGTCCACACCATAGAACACAACTCAGCAACACAGAGAAGTCGTCGGTGCACACCGCAAGGCGGGTCAATCTCAAAATAACGATGCTCAGTAAGTCAGCATCTTTACCCTCCCCACATACCTGCTGCATGATTCAATTTATAGAAAAGCCTAGAAAATGCCAGTAGAATCTCCAGGGACAGAACACAGATTGCCAGTTGCTGGGGATGGGGTTTCGTGGGGAGATGGGATCCCCGAGGGATGTGAGGGTGTTTGGGAGTTTCATGAGCTGGAGGATGATCCCAGTGTGGCTGTGTGGAGGTGTCGGCCCCTTTAAGAGGAGGGGCCTTTGGGGAGGTGATTAGGTCATGGGCTCCTCCCTCAGAAGGGATGAACACTGGTCTTGCAGACAGAGTTAGTTCTCCTGAGAGCCGGCTGATGTCAAGCAAGGCCCCTGCATGTGCTTACCCCCTCCGCCTTCCTGTTCCCTTTCTGCCTTTTCACCATGTTGTGACACTGCCAAGGGGCCTCATTTAAGGCTGAATCTTGGGCTTTCAGCTTCCCAAATTGTGAGCTGAATAAACCTCTTTTCTTTATAAAGCCTCCAGCTTCAGGCGTCATGTTATAGCAACAGAAAACAGACTAGCACAAAGAGTGGTTCCTAAATGGGCATGATGTTGTCCCTCGGGGACCATCGGGTAATGTCTGAAGAAGTTTTTGTTGTCACACCTAGGAGAGGCGAGGGATCCTGGTAAACTTACAATCCACAAGAAAGCCCCCCACCACCACAGAGAATTATCTGGCCCCCAATGTCAACAGTGCTGTGGGTGAAAAACCTTGGTGAGTAGATAAATGAAAACGCATCCACCTATACACTTTACCCCCAGGCCATTTATCCTACACCAATTATACACCAATAAAGTTGTGAAATAATGTCATCCTCGCCCTGCTGCCTGCTACTATGAGGCACTCGGACCTTCGTTCCACCTCTCTGGGCCCCTTTCCACTCTAAAAACTTGGGAGGTGATAACAGCCATTCCCCAGAACTGTTCAGCATTAAATGAGATCCTGAGATGCAAGCCAGATACTGGCAGGATGAAAAGCAGGTGCTAATTTGCAGACCCTGCCTGCACCACCCGCCACTCCGTTTCCAGTCTACTGAAACTCGCTCCGCTGTCAGGGGCAGAACTCAGACTGTCTGGCAGGGAAAAGACCTTTGAGCTGAAAAGACCTGATGTCCTGCGAGATGCCTAAGGACCCAGCAGAAAACACTGCTGAATTTTAGGCTCTGCATTCCGCTCCCAGGCCCACGGGGCAGGGCGAGAAACATCAGAGACCCAAAGTTGCTTTACAGGTAGGTAGCAAGGACCTTGGGGTGACCTGGAGCCCTGGCTTTCAACTTGACACCGACAGGAAATATGACTCTGATATGATTTACTTAAAATACAAAAAAGTTTCTCACATCGTCATAATTATTATTACTTTGCTAGGGTTCCCGCTCCCTGGGGTTCAGCCACGAAAGCACTTAGGAAAATTGAAGAGGCTGGAAGCTCTTGGAGCGAAGCGGCATCTCCCAGCCCCGCCACCCCGGACGTCGGGCGTCTCGCCAGGCAAAGCCACTGCGAGGATGACGGACGGCGCACATTTTGCAATTTAGCCGAGACCCGGTGATCATGGCCTCATCCCCGCAGGGCCCCGCCCGCGCTCAGAATCCGCGCACCTTGAGGGAGACAAACAGGAGGGGCGGCTGGGAACAGGAGCGGGCAGCCACAATCGCCGCTTTGTTTGCCTCGGTCAGCTGCCGGCCCAGGAGGACACGATGGCCCTGGCAGTCAGAGACAATGCCTTTGTGTGACCCACGGTCCCAGGACCTTTGGGATCCAGGGGCTGGGTGGCCGCCGGGCTTCAAGCATGGTGGGCTCAGGGTGTTAAGGGTCTTCCTCACAGAGACAGTGCGGTGAGCGGGAACTCGAGGCTCTGGTCTCCCCCATTCAGTCTGTCCCCAAATGACGGCCACAGCACCTGTAGGCGTCCCCAGAAGCCAGCAGTGAGGAGTGGGCTCCAGAGAGCTCCAGGCTGGCTCTGGTCTGTGGTCCTCTTGGAACACGGGGCTGTTTCAGATCCACAAGCCTGGGCCTCACTTCTCAACATGCCCCGTGCCTAATGAGCACGGGTCCATGGTGCTCACGCGGCCCACGACTTGTGCTCTGGGGACCCGAATCCACCCTGGGGCGCTCTGTCTTTGCCAATCAGTTCCCTGGGCTGAGTATGCTGTTCACATTTCTCCTGGGGAATCCCAGAGCCCTTCTGGGCCAGTGACCCCTGGCAGGCTGCCCTGATGTTCCCAGGCTGGACAACGGCCTTGTCCCCTGGGCCCCAGCGATCCCCCGTGGCCTTGACTTTGGGCAATGACCCCATCTGGCAGGAGTCTCTCCCCGGTTACACTACGGGAGGAGCCGCATCTTGGTCATTTTTTAATCCCAGCGCTAAGTCCAGTGTCTGGCATGATCCATGTGTGTGCCATAATCATGCTCACTACCAACTGGATGAACCCGGCTCCCTTAAGCGACTGTTGATGTGGCGTCAAGCAGAAAGAGGGTGCAGGTATGGAGGGGCGCCGGCTCCTCAGGGCCTGTTTGCATCTGGGGAGAGGCCCTGCGGCCACCTACCTACAGTGACCGTGGTGCTGACAGCCTCCTGGTTCGGAACAGGCCGGGCTGGTTCGGTTGGTTGTGGGGGAAGAATAAGGAAGAGGAGGTTGTCCTTTATAATCCAACTTGTTTATCCAACAAACAGTGAAACAGAGGGCAGGATTGTTCCCCGAAGCCAGATGGCATCCATGAGAAAGACCCCCCTGGGCTGAGAGGTCTGCCCAGGAATGCTCGGAGCCTGGGAAACAAATCAGGAGCTCGTGGGAGCCGGGGTGGCCCGGCGTGCGGAGTGCTGGAGCGGCCAGCCAGGCCTCTCCTTTCCAACACTGCGGTCGATGACCTCACTGTGAGTGACAGTGACATTTATGTCACCTGGATGGGGCCACGAGGTGCCCAGAGATCTGGCCAAACCCTGTTCCGGGTATGTCTGGGAGAGTGTTTCTTTTTTTTTTTTTTTGCGGTACCGGGGATTGAACCCAGGGGCGTTCTAGCTCCGTGCTACACCCCCGGCCCTATTTTTTTATACTTTATTTTGAAACCGGGTCTTACAAAGTTGCGGAGGGCCTCACTAAGTAGAGAGAGAGAGAGAGAGAGAGAGAGAGAGAGCTGAGGCTGGCCGGGAACCCGGATCCTCCGGTCTCCACCTCCCAAAGTACTGGGATTACAAGCGTGCGCCACCACGCCTGGCTGGAAGGGTGTTTCTGCCTGAGACCAGCAGTCGACTTTCTAGACTGAGCGGAACAGAGCATCCTCCCCAGGGGGACGCGGTCCACGGGACCCGGCAGGGGCATAGAGGGAAACGGAGCAAGAGAGAGTGCTCTCTGCCGGCCTCTCTCCTTCCTTCTTTCCTTCCTTCCTTCCTTCCTTCCTTCCTTCCTTCCTTCCTTCCTTCTATATTGGTGCTACAACCCCAGCCCTATTTTATTTTTTATTTTGAAACAGGCTCTCGCTATGTTGCTGAGGGTCTCGCTGAGTTGCCGAGGCTGGCCTTGAACCTGCAATCCTCCTGCCTCAGCCTCCCAAGTACTGAGAGTTCAGGCATGGGCCACCGCACCAGGCGTCTGCCTATCTTTAAGGAGGGACGCTGGTCTTCTGCTGCCTTTGAACCTGGCCTCGGGTGGGGGCTGCGGCAAGAGCGCCTCCCTCCACCAAAGCTTTCAGCGTGATTCCCGGCTGCGAGCCCCCCTGCGCACGTGACCATGCGTGGCCTGGTCGTCTGGAACCCATCACTGTTAGCACGCTTCAGTGCGCACGCAGGTCGGGCTGGGGTCACTCGCCAACTTCTGCTGCCAGGGAGCCATAGCCCCAGGGTATCCGCAAGGAAGGAGAAGGGGTGGTCTGATTCTCTAGGAAAAACTGGGTGCTCTTGCTAGGAAGAAGAATGGATCCTGCATGGCCAGAGCCAGCAGCCTCTGTGTACTCTGAGCACTGCGTGCGGAGTCCAGGGCTGCAGAGAAACATAAGAAATGGGACCTGGCCGGGCGTGGTGGCGCACGCTTGTAATCCCAGTACTTGGGAGGCGGAGACCGGAGGATCCGGGTTCGTGGCCAGCCTTAGCTACTTAGTGAGGCCCTCTGCAACTTCATGAGACCCAGTTTCAAAATGAAGTATAAAAAATAGGGCCGGGGGTATAGCGCGGAGGTAGAACGCCTCTGGGTTCAGTCCCCTGTACCGCAAAAAAAAAAAAAAAAAAAAAGAAATGGGCCCTGACTCTTTGTCTTCAGAAACTCACAAGGCAGTTACCCAGACAATTCATGAATGCCCTGTTTGTTTGTTTGTTTGCAGTACAGGGGATTGAACACAGGGGCATTCTACCTCTGAGTTCCACCCCCAGCCCTATCTTTTTATTCTTTGTTTTGAAACATGGTCTCACTAAGTTGCGGAGGGCCTCACTAAGTAGCTGAGGCTGGCCGCGAACCCAGATTCTCCTGTCTCAGTCTCCCAAGTACTGGGATTACAAGTGTGTACCACCATGCCTGTCTGAGCACCTTGTTTAGAGGAGGCTGCAGTGGCCCCTAGGGGAGGGAGAGCTGGACCTGGGTCGGGCTAGATCCCAGGCCTTGGACCCCTCCAGACCGAACCTCTGGACATGCAGCCAACTCTTCCTTTCTCCTCTGTCTTGGGGCCCTGGGTGCGGGTGTGCCAGCCCTGCCCACAGCCACACCCCTCCTGTTAAGTTTGACACACACACACACACACACATACACACATACCTCCTCACAAATAATGGGTGAGTTGGGCTTCAACCGACATAAACGCAGCCATGCCACGTCCCACCGGCACACATTCAATGCTGTTTTTTGTTGTTGAATTGTCAAACATTGTGGAAAAACACATATAACATACACTTTACATCATTTTTTTTTTTTTGGCGGTATTGGGATTGAACCCAGGAGATTCTACCTCTGAGCTACACCCCGGCTCTATTTTTTTATTCTTTATTTTGAAACCGGGTCTCACTAAGTTGTAGAGAGCCTCACTAAGTAGCTGAGGCTGGCCGCGAACCCGGATCCTCCAGTCTCAGCCTCCCAAGTACTGGGATTGCAAGCGTGCGCCACCACGCCCGGCTCACATTTTATCATCGTAACAGTGGCGTGAAGTACATTCACATCCACCCTCTCCACCATCCACCTCCAGAACCTTCTCATCTTCCACACTGACCCTGCCTCCCCACTGGAGCTGGGTCCCGGCACTGACGCGCCAGCCCCTCCCAGCCCCTGCCAAGCACCAGCCTACCTTCTGTCTTTCGGGAGAGAGACAGAAGCCCTCACAGGGACTTTGTAGAAGTGCATCTTGCAGTATTTGTCCTTCCCTGCCTGGCTTATTCCACTAGCCCATTGTCCCCAAGGTCCATGTGTGTCATAGTGTGTCCAAATGTCCTTCCTTTGGAAGGCTGAATAATATCGCGTTGTGTGTAGACTACATGGGGTTCACACACTCACCTGTGGGTGGACACTTGTGGGGTCTCCACCTCCCGGCTGCTGTAACATTACTATGAACATGGGTGTGCAAAGACCGCTTCCAAATCCTGCTTCCAGTTCTTTCCGGTATAGGAAAGTGGAACTTCTGGGTCGTATGATAATTCTATTTTTAGATCTTTGAGAACCTCCATACTATTTTCTACAGCAACCGCACCCTTGCACGTTCCCATCAACCGGGCACGATGGCTCCGGCTCCTCCACGGCCTCACCAGCACATGCTATTTCCCATCCTTTTCATAAAAATGTTATTATTATTTTGGTACTGGAGATTAAACCCAAGAGTGTTCTACTTTGAGCTACACCCCCAGCCTTTTGATTTTTTTTTAAATTTTGAAACAGGGTCTCGCTAAGTGGCTGAGGGGCTTGCTAAGTTGCTAAGGCTGTCCTTGAACCTGCAATCCTCCTGTCTCAGACTCCCAAGTACAGGGACGACAGGTATGCACCATTGCACCCAGCTGTTTCCCAGCCTTGTGACAGTAGCTCTCCTGAGGAGTCCAGGGGGGCGCCGCAAGTGGTTTTAACCGTCTCCACGTGGCTGTGTGCACATATTGAGCACCTAATCCGTGCAGTGAGCCTCTTGGCAGCCCCATTTTTTTATTATTTTTATTATTTGCACGATGTTTGGCTAACTCAGTCACTGACTGCTGGCTGCTGGGCTGTGGTCCCTCATGTCTGCAGTCAGTGCTGGACACGGGCACAGGGCCTCCTGGGGAGGCAGTGAGAGTCTCTTGGGTATTTGCAGCCTGATTACTGCATCTCTGCCCTGCAAGGCCCTGCACAGCCCTGCCCAAGGCCTCCCCAGGATGGTGTGTTCTGTTCCCCTCCCCCAGCAGTACCCCAGGGTCCCGATGTTCTCACTTTTACAAATCTGATGGTGGAAGGGAGTCCCCCACATTCATTTGTACTTCTCTAAAGGGTCTGAGCACCTCCCACTGCCACCAAAGAGCCAAAGTGAAGCCATGACAGGCTTTAGTTAAAGCTTTAAGTAGGATAGGAAGGCCTAAGTATCTGTTTTCTAGAAGTTTCTATAGCATGTTGCCCCACACCCCATAGAAACCATTAAGTATGCTAATCTGATCTTGTCCCTAGCAACCCCTAGAAACAGCCAAGCGGTGTCAAGCACACCTGGGTTTAGAAGGCCCCCTCTCATCCTGGACATTCGTAGGGAAGGTAGTGTGGGCCCAAGCAACCAGCTAAGAGGTCACCATATGAGGTTAAGGCTTCCCTAAGGATGACCCCTACCTAAGGCGCGAAAGTTAAACCAACCAGGGAACGCCAATAATCTTACGTTTTAAACTAGCCTATCAATGTAAAGGTGGGGTGGGCTGGCTCCTCGGGGGATAAAAGCTTTGTTCTCGGAGAGCAAGGGGCTTCTCCCTGTGACCACTGCGTTGGCGCACGGTAGGAGCCCAAGCTCGAGCTTGAATAAAAGACCCTCGTGTGTTTTGCATCGGAATCGGCTCCTGGTGGTCTTTAGTGGGATCACGAACCTGGCACTACACCACGTGACTTGTTTGCGGTTCCCTTTCTGTCACGGCCGGTCGGACTGGCTTTTCCCTTCCTGGGTTTGCCTTGAATTACAGTCTTCATCATCTGTCACTGAAACAGGAGGGAAATCGGTCACTTTTTTTTTTTTTTTTTTTTTGCGGAACTGGGGATTGAACCCAGGGGCATTCTACCTCTGAGCTATACCCTCAGCCCTATTTTTTTATTCTTTATTTTGAAACAAGGTCTCACTAAGTTGAGGAGGGCCTCACTAAGTAGCTGAGGCTGGCCGCGAACCTGCGATCCTCCTATCTCAGCCTCCCAAGTACTGGGATCACAAGCGTGCACCACCGGCCTGGCTGAAATCAGTCACTTTTAAGTAAAAAACAGACTGTTGACGGCAGGAGCGTCCTGCATGCCCCTTCCATCGGCCCTCCAAATATGTATGTCCCGACCTGTGATGGTCCCAGCTGGGACTTTTTGACTTGTCCAGGATGTGAAAGCAGTACTCATTCGGTAGAAAACGGACCTTGAATTTTGAATTTGGAACTTTTCCTGGGCTAGAGATGTGCGGTCACAATGCTGCCAGCAGTAGCGGCCACAGTTCCCGGTCAGCCCCAGGGGAAATAAATGATGCCCTACTGTGCGCTGTGCGGCTGAGCTGCGATGTGCAGTAGGTCAGGTGAATTCAGCACATTTATGTGTGTGTGTGGTGCTAAGGTTAAACCCAGGGCCTCATGCGTGCTAGGCAGGCACTCTACCACTGAGTTACATCCCCAGCCCCCTCCCTTTTTTTTTACTGGGGGTTGAACCCCGGGACATTCTACCTCCAAATCCACTCCCAGCCCATTTTATTTTATTTTATTTTATTTTATTTTATTTTATTTTATTTTATTTTATTTTATTTTATTTTGAAACTGGGTCGCAGTAAATTGCTGAGGTTGGTCTCCAACCTGCAATCCTCCTGGCTCAGCCTCCCAAGAACTGTCATTACAGGTGTGCGCCACCATGCCTGCCCAGCTCCCAGCCCTTTTTAAATTTTATTTTGTGACAGGGTCTCACAAAGCTGCCCAAACTGGCCTGGAACTTGGGGTCCTCCTGCCTCAGCCTCCTGAGTGGGTGGAGCTACAGGTGTGGCCAGCCTGTAATGCATTTTGACTTGGGGTCTTTTCAACTTACCACGAGTTTATCGGGACATGACCCCATCGTGAGGATGACCTGCCCCCTTCCTGGCAGCAGCAGTAGCGTGGCCCTGGCCTTCAGGATGCAGCCATGGAAGGGAGCTGGAGGCCGGGCTGTCCCGGCAGGGTGGCACAGTCATCACCAGCCCTGGCAGTGAGAGCCCCGCATGGCTTTCCTGGTTCTGGTGGAGCTGTGAGTCTGAGACTGGAGGTGTTCTTTAAGCACTGAGCGGTGGCCAGCCCAGCTGCACCTTCCCCTCTGACAGGCAGACGGGTGCTGTGAAGGAGACCTCGCTGACATCCGGGCACCGGGGACTAGATGGAGCACGGCTAGCCCCAATGGACGATGCCCCAAGTAGATTCGAGGTTGAAGTTTTATCCACAACCCCGGAGTCACGGAGGAACGAGGCTTCTCTAGCCGGTCATCCTCCGTGTTGCTGGACACAGACCCATTTCCAGGGACACAGATGCTAAGCAGCATGTCAGGACGGGTACCGCCCCGACACGGACACTGGCAGAACCAGCTAGCTGGAGCGCTGACGCGGGAGGACGGGTGCGCTCAGCTTGGGAACGATATCACGCATGCTGGCCACGTGCTCCTCGGGACTTACCCAAATGAGCTGAGGACTCAGGTCCATGCGAAAACCCACACGCGGGTGTTGATAGCAGCTTTATTCATACTTGCCCAAACAAGGATGGTGGAGGAGCATGGGGGTGGGGGCATGGGGGAGCTTGGGGGGCCGCTGGCTACGCCATGGCTGGCACAGAGAAGAGGTTTCTTCTGACCATATGGAGGAGCGAGGCCACGACCCTCTGGCCTCCAGAACTGTGAGAGGTGAAGTTTCTGTTGCTTCTGGAAGCCTCGTTTCTGGTGTTTTATTGAAACTCAGACGCATGCCCAGTGGGACAGCAGACCGGATGATACGCCATGCTGAGGGACCATGCTGGGGTCACCGGCCACAGAGGAAGGGCTGCAGAAGACAGGATCGTGCCCAGGCACGCCTCCCAGGCGGACGGCTGATTTGGAGCAGAGGAGATGGCCCAGGTCCACCAGGGGGGAGACCCAGGGACCTGCAGCCCTCTTCTCATAAATGGGGCCAGGGTTGAACCCTCGGTCAAACTGGTGCCCATCTCCGGACAAAGGAGCCTCAGGCAAATCCAGCTGGCAGGGGGCGGCGGGTCTTCATGCCTTATGTGGCCCCGGTCGCTCAGGCTGCCAGATGGCGGTGAACCATGATTGTTCTCCCACAGGGCTGACCCCATGCAAACTAACCCCAGCCTCAGAGGCACTCAGAATCCTCCAGAATGTGTTCCGTGTGTGTGTGTGGGTACGTGTGTGTTACTAAGGATTGAACCCAGGGGCGTTCTACCTCTGATCTACCCCCAGCTCTAATTTATTTTTTATTTTTTATTTTTTATTTATTTATTTTATTTATTTTTTTATTTTTTTTTTTTGCGGTACCGGGGATTGAACCCAGGGGCGTTCTACCTCCACGCTACACCCCCGGCCCTATTTTTTATACTTTATTTTGAAACCGGGTCTCACGAAGTTGCGGAAGGCCTCACTAAGTAGAGAGAGAGAGAGAGAGACAGGGAGAAAGAGAGAGAGAGAGCTGAGGCTGGCCGCGAACCCGGATCCTCGGGTCTCCGCCTCCCAAAGTATTGGGATTACAAGTGTGCGCCACCACGCCCGGCTTATTTTTTATTTTGAAACAGGGTCTCGCTAAGTTATTGAGGGTCTTGTTATTAGTTGCCGAGGCTGGCCGTGAACCTGCGATCCTCCTATCTCAGCCTCTCAAGTATTGGGATTACAGGCGTGCGCGACTGAGCCTGGCTCAGAATGTGTTTTTGCAATGGAAGAACTAGGAGGGGCAGGAAACAGCGGTGGGAGTGGGGTAGAGGGGTTGTCAGGCCTCAGCTCTTTCCCAGGGGAGACAAAGAGAAGCCCCAAGAATCACCTGCCGCCACTCAGAAAAGAGGGAGCTGGGCTGGGCTCCCAAGAAGCATTCTACCAGACAACTTAATCGCCTCTGTCTGCAGAGCACAATTCTTCCAGAGCAGGAACGGGCTGCGGGGGGGGGGGGGGGTTACATAACTTGAACTTGGCTTCCCTGAGTGAGGCGCACAAGTACTGGGAGGGTCCCTCTTGCAGGGGAACATCCACCAAGGGGCACTGGTTGAGAGATGAGCACTTTTTGAAAGTGACACTTTTCCAACACAACTTTGTTGTTTTTTTTTAACATGCTTTTATTGGTGCATTGGAGTCTTACATCACAGTGAATATCAATTTGATGTTAACATACACGCACACAGCTCTTAGTGCCCCCCTGCCTCCCCCCACCCATATGAAGTACCCAGAATGATGTCGGTATATTCACACATGTACATATTGTTTATGATAGTAATTCCACTGATTCGCTTCTTTCTTGCCCTTCCCCTTCCCTTGTACCACTTCCCTTGCCCCGCCAAGGGTTCTCCATTATCAACCGGAGTCCCTTGTCCAACACAACTTTGAAGGTCACGGGTTGACACGGCATTTATGAAAAGCTGTTATGCCAAAAGCCAAGGGTGTCTTTTTTTTTTTTTTTTTTTGCGGTACCGGGGATTGAACCCAGGGGCGTTCTACCTCCGCGCTACACCCCCCGGCCCTATTTTTATACTTTATTTTGAAATCAGGTCTCACGAAGTTGCAGAGGGCCTCACTAAGTAGAGAGAGAGAGAGAGAGAGGGAGAGCGAGCTGAGGCTGGCCGCGAACCCCGATCCTCCGGTCTCCGCCTCCCAAAGTACTGGGATTACAAGCATGCGCCACCACGCCCAGCTCAAGGGTGTCTTTTAACAGTGATCCAATGTCAGAGCTCACTGTGAAGAGATGCGGAGAGGGTGAGCAAATGGCAGCCCCCCTCCGCGGGCTGCGGGCTGGGCCCCCAGCACCTTTCACCTCCTGTGCCAAGCCAGCCAGAACATGGTGGCTTAAAGCATTTACTTCTTCCTGCTTGGCCGGAGTGGTGCACGCCTGCTCAGCCGGGGGTCCCTCACGGGGTTCCCTGGGGTGCTGTTGAAGGCTCGTCTGGCTGTTCATGTTGATGGTTGGCTGGGACTTCAGACACAGCGGCTGGCGAGAACTCCAACGAGCATGTTCCCGTGGGGCCTGGGCTGCCCCCAGCATGGCGGTTGGGTTCCAAAATGGGGTGAGAGGAGCTGGCAGAAGTCTCACCAATGATGGTCTCGCCTGGGAAGACACCCAGCAGCGCATCTGCCATGTTCTATTCATTAGAAGTGAATCACAAACCCGCATAGTGGTGCACGCCTGTAACCCCAGTACATGGGAGGCTGAGAAAGGAGGATTGCGGGTTTGAGGCCAGTTTCAGCAACTTAGTGAAACCGTGTTTCAAAATAAAAAATCAAACAGGCTGGGGGTGTGGTTCAGAGGTAGAATGCCCCTGGGTTCAATCCCCAGCACCCCCCAAAAAAGAAGAAGTGAGTCATGAAGACTGGTGGTGTCAGCAGGTGGAGATGAGGCCTCACGCTTGTGGACGGCACTGGAGAGCTACAGATGTGCATTAAAACCACCACCCTCTCCTTCTGGGTTTGGCAGGAAGAGTGAGGTGCGTCTGGGGCTCCGGGTTTGCCCTTAGATGTTACTGATAATACTCCAAAAATAGTACTGGGGTTGGGGAGAGCCCGCCACATGATGTTGTCCTGTGACCTGTCCCCAAGTCCCAGCCTCCCGTCCCCAATCCCCGGGGCTCAGTTTTCCCATCTGTAGGTGGGGTGACCTGGCCCCTGAGTCTCAGTCTCTTGTCTGTGGGGCAGGACAAGCTGGTGAGCAGTGGGTCTGGGACTCAAACCAAGCTGTCTCTGCCCCGGAGCCCATGTTCCTGAATGTTCTACAGCTCTACCATGACCCCGGGTCCCCAAAGGTCTAAATAGATGGGAGAGTTAACTGAGCCAAGGTCTCAGTCGTCTGTCGTGAAAGCCGAAAGTCGTCTGCCACCCTGGCACCAGCAGTGTCCTTGCACGGGTCTGTGCTGGGCCTGGGGCCAGCCCAGCCCTTCTGCAGGGTCTGGGGTACACAGCTATAATGGTTTGAATTTAGAATGTCCCCCTAGTCCTGGCAGAAACACGGTAGCCATGTTGGAAGCGGGGCTCGGATGCTAAGGAGGGGTCCTTGGGGTGTGGCCTTGGGGATTATATATCCTTCCTCCTCCCCCTGCTTGCTCTTGGGGTTCCAGCTTCCTTGATGTGAGAACCGAGCCTCACTCTCTCCCTCTGTCTACTTCCCGCCGCCCTGCCCTGAGCTCCAGACCCCGGCCTCACATGGACTGGACCCAAAATCTCCAAAAAACTGGGTGCAAATAAATCTTCCTTCTTCTAGGTCGTGTGTCAGTCAATTTAGATTTTAGCAGTGAGAGTGTTGGCGGAGACAACAAGCCAGCAGGACCCCCAAAGCCGCCTGCACCTCATCTTCCAGGTGGCTGAGGGCTTCTGCCCTGTGCCCGCCCCTGGGCAGGAGCTGCCCACTGAGGACCCTCACGGTGACGGGAGGACGCTGGGCCGAGGGCAGGGGAGCACAGACCCTCCCTCACCTCCCTGTACCTGCGATGGTCAGGGACGAGGGCAGCCTCACACCCCTTCCTCCCTCCCTCCCTCCCTCCCTCCCTCCCTCCCTCCCTCCGGTTAACGAGCCGTGTGCTGGATGCCCGCCACCTCCCCGTTAGCTGGCAATTGAGTGAATACTTTCTGATCATTATCGACTAATTTCTGAAGCAGCAGTATTCCAGTGCTGACTTATTTGGTGACTATCCGGTACATTGGCCTGCTATTCAACAGCAGCCCCAGGGAAAGGGTCTGCTGCAAAGGCGGCTCGGAGCATCTGTGTGCGGCGGGGGTGGTGGTGGTAACCCAACCTTTGTGCCTATGTGCCCCCCACCAGGTAAGCCGCTGTCACCAAGGAGTACAGGACCGACATGCTCATTTGGAATGAGAATAGGCTGCTAGAATTCTCTAGAAGGAAAAGCAGGGTGGTGTAAAGCCCTATAATTAGGGGCTTCGCCGTGCCACCAAGCCCATTACGGTGAGTCGAATACACGCCTGTCCTTGGAGAGCCTACAGAATGGGAGGAAACCTCTGCCAGCTTTCTCCCCACAGAGGATTAATATCCAGAATTTATGGCCGCGCGTGGTGGCACACACTTGTAATCCCAGTACTCAGGAGGCTGAGACCAGAGGATCCGGGTTCCTGGCAAGCCTCAGCTACTTAGTGAGGCTCTCTGCAATTTAGCAAGACCCTGTTTCAGAATAAAAAATAGGGTTGAGGGTGTAGCTTGGAGGTAGTATATCCCTGGATTCCATCCCTGGTACCACAAAAAAAATAATTAACTAATTAAATCCAGAATATACAAAGAGCTCAAAAACCTCAGCACCACAAAATAATAACCCACTCAATAAATGGGCAAATAAGTCACACAGAAACTTCTCTGAAGAAGTATAGCCAGGCACAGTGGCCCACACCCGTGATCCCAGTACATAGGAGGCTGAGACAGGAGGATCGCTGGTTCAAGGCCAGCCTCAGCGACTTGGTGAGACCCAGTTTCAAAATAAAAAATAAAATAAGGCTGGGGGTGTAGCTCAGATGTAGATGCCCCTAGATGCAATCCCCAGTACCAAAAAGGAAAAAAAAAAAGGATGTCATAAAAACTGAAGGGAAGCCGGGCGTGGTGGCACAGGCCTGTAATCCCAGTACTTGGGAGGCTGAGAAAGGAGGATCGCAGGTTGGAAGGCAGCCTCAACAAGTAGTGAGACCCTCATCAACCTAGCAAGACCCTGTTTCCAAATAAGAAATAAAATCCGGCTGGGGGTGTAGCGAAATTGATCAAATTACGTTATGCGCATGTACAAATACACCACAGTGAAGTCTAGTGTTCTGTATAATCAATACATCCCAATAAAAAGACACACGCCTGTCCACAGAATAAGGCGTGTAGACAGGGGGTATCTGGGGCTGCCTTACCACTCCTCTTTCTTTTTTTGCGGTACCGGGGATTGAACCCAGGGGCGTTCTACCTCCGCGCTACACCCCCCGCCCTATTTTTTATACTTTATTTCGAAACCGGGTCTCACGAAGTTGCGGAGGGCCTCACGAAGTTGCAGAGGGCCTCACTAAGGAGAGAAAGAGAGAGAGAGAGAGAAAGAGAGAGAGAGAGAGAGAGAGACAGGGAGAGAGAGAGCAAGAGAGCTGAGGCTGGCCGCGAACCCGGATCCTCCGGTCTCCGCCTCCCAAAGTACTGGGATTACAAGCATGTGCCACCACGCCCGGCTACCACTCCTCTTTCTGAAGACAGACACAGTAAAGATCATTCGTGAACGTTGGCCCACAAGTAGAGGGCAGCCCAAAGGAAAGCCAGACTGCTCATGGGGAGCCCTGGGTCTGAGTTCCCACGTGGCCCGCAGTGTCCTGACCTCGTGGCTGACTGTGGGACCAAGTGATTCCCGTTTCCAGACACCGCGCCTGGCCCACCGCGCCTGGCCGTGGACACAGCAACCCAGACAAGCACCTCCCTGCCTCGCCGAGCTCAGAGTCTGAGGAGTGGGTATTAAACACAGGAGCAGACACACAATTAGTTGAAAAGGAGGTAGATTCTTAAAGGGACCACCAGACCCAAGAGCACAGAGCGGACATTCGCTGGCTGGCCACACAGAATCCAGGCCACTTTCCTTCTTCCAAAGAGAAGCCAGATTTCCTAGAGGACTCTCCTTTTATAGGGCAGGCCTGGGGTTGGGAGGGACTGACCCTGCCCCAGATCAGGGCAGGCTCTGATGGGATCACTACTGTGATTGGTCCGTGTAGGGCAAGTGACTCAGACCTAAACCAATCAGCACACAAGCATCCCATCTCTGATGGTCTGGAGAAGATCCAATCAGTGTGGACCCAGCAATTATACAAGGGATGCTCAATTTCCTGATATAAAATGATGGTGTATTCACATGGAGCCTATGCACATCATCATATATACTTTGGGGAGGGGGTCCTGGGTATGCAATACCTCCAAGCTACAACCCCAATGCTTTTTACTTTTTATTTATTTATTTATTTATTTATTTATTTATTTATTTATTTATTTGCGGTACCGGGGATTGAACCCAGAGGGATTCTACCTCCGAACTACACCCCCGGCCCTATTTTTTATACTTTATTTTGAAACCGGGTCTCACGAAGTTGCGGAGGGCCTCACTAAGTAGAGAGAGAGAGAGAGAGAGAGAGAGAGAGAGAGAGACAGGGAAAGAGAGAGCTGAGGCTGACCGCGAACCCGGATCCTCTGGTCTCCGCCTCCCAAAGTACTGGGATTACAAGCGTGTGCCACCATGCCCGGCTCTTACTTTTTATTTTAAAACAGGGTTTCACTAAGTTGGGGAGGGTCTCACTAAGTTGCTGAGGCTGGCCTTGAACCTGTGATCCTCCTGTCTCAGCCTCCCAAGTACTGGGATTGCAAGCGTGAGACATCACATTTGGCTCATCCTATATACCTTCAATCATCTCCAGATAAAATATAATATCTTAACACTGTGTAAATGCTATGTAATTAGTTGCTAACCTGTATCATTTAGGGAATAATGACAAGAAAAATGTCTATCCATGTTCAATACAGACACAATTTTTCTCTGAAAATTTGTGATCTGCAGCTGGATGAATTTGTGGATATGAATCCCACAGATAAGGAGACCCAACTGTATTGGGAGACGGGATCTTTACGAAGTAATCGAGCTAACATGAGGTCTTTGATGTAGAGCCCAATTCCATTTCACTGGGGTCTTTAGAAGAAGAGGAGATCAGGACACAGACATGCAGAGGATGGCCACAGGAGGAACAGGGAGAAGACAGCATCTACAAGCCAAGGAGAGAGGGGCTAGGAGGCGCCAGCCCGCGACACCTCCATCCTGGACTCCCCGCGCCAGGACAGGCACAATGGATGTCTGCTGTTGAGGTCGCCTGTCTCTGGTATTTTACTATGGTAGCCTGAGCTGACCGAGCCAGATTTCTTGGTCTTTCTGTTTCATTGTCTCTTTTCTGCATTAGAAGCAAATTCTGGCATCTGTGGAAGTCTGAGGGCTGTGTGTGCCACGCTCACTCCTGGGTGACACACCACACTCACCCTGCACTCTCTGAGCTGGCTTAGCTTACACGTGTCATGGGTCCCCAGAACTCTGTCCCGATGAGCGTGCTGCTAGTGCTACAGAGACCAGCAGGAGGGATGGCAGACACGTGGATTGCTCGAAACTCCTCCACCATACACACGTCTCACCGTCCCACCTCACTTCAGTTACAAAACACAAACTCAAAGAACAATTATTAAGAATTTTCAGCTGAGTGCACTGGTGCACACCTGTAATCCCAGTACTTGGGAGGCTGAAACAGGAGGATTGCAGGTTTGAGGCCAGCTGGCTCCAGCAACTTAGCGAGACCCTCAGAAATTTAGTGAGACCCTGATTTAAAATAAAAAATAGAAAAGGGCTGAGAGTGTAGCTTGGAGGTAGAATGCCCTTGAGTTCAATATGCAGTATCAAAAAAAAAATATTTTTAAGATGGTTCTAACAGATCCTTAAAGCAAGGCTTGGCCCTTGTGAGCACCGGCCCCTTGTGAAACATGCAGAAACCTGCACATCGTCGTGTCTGGGGGGCGGTTGGCAGCTCAAGTGCAGAGATGAGCAGAACTGGGGAGTCTCAGGGAAACATGGCAGAGGGGGTGGCCGCCCTCCACACCCTGGTCTGCGCGCCTGGCCGTGAGAGCCGCTCTGCACGAGGACTTTGAGAGGGCTCTCCCATTTTTCACATCAGGAAGTCATAAAGACTGACCTGGTTCCCAGGCCTCAGTCTCCCCATCTGTGGAATGGGGCTGTCAGGTCCCTGCCTAACCTGCCTGGAGGTGCTTTGTAAAAAGCCAAAAACCACAACCAAGATGTCAGAAATTACTGTGCACACATGCACAGAAATCGGCATGTAGCTTCATCCGATCATCAGTATTGCCATGTCCCCATATTCGGGGAAAAGGGCTTCAGAAAACAAGCTGGTATTTTTCCCCCATACTTCAAACAGTCTTTTTCAAGTCCACGGAAAGGGATTTGTGTAAGTCCCAGGCCTGGCTGATCTTGAACATTGATTGTCCTTCTCTGTGTACCTGGAGACCCCTAATTTCTTCCCGCTCTCGCATGCACACCACTGGCAATGTGCCGAGAACACGGTGATTGGGGACCTGGGATCCCAGATCGAACATTCTTGATAATGTCTCCAAATTCATGGTACCCTGGACAGTTTCCTCTGAAGGACTTGAAAGCTAAAGGCAAAGGCGGTTGAGCCAGTTGTCTGGGGCGTGAGGCCACAAGCCAGGGGCTAAAATCAGTAGAAATGTCTTGTGACACAGGCCTGGAGGCTGGGAGAGCAAAGCCGAGGCCTGGGGAGGAGCCGACCCCACGACTCTCCCCAGCCACCCTGGCGTTCTGTGAAGGCAGGTGCATTGCTTAGATCTTAGATTGCTTACACCTCCACTTTTTTTTTTTTTTTTTTTTTTTTTTTTTT
>PVJS01023353.1:12170-29788 GCA_004027185.1 Glis glis | reverse complement strand
GCCCTATTTTTTATACTTTATTTTGAAACCGGGTCTCACGAAGTTGCAGAGGGCCTCACTAAGTAGAGAGAGAGAAAGAGAGAGAGACAGGGAGAGAGAGGAGAGAGAGAGAGAGAGAGAGAGAGAGCGAGCTGAGGCTGGCCGTGAACCCGGATCCTCCGGTCTCCGCCTCCCAAAGTACTGGGATTACAAGCGTGCGCCACCACGCCCGGCTATTTCTTTTATATTTAAATAGATACTTGTTGAAGAAAATTATTGTTTTAATTTCCAAGTGCCTTTAAAATCTAGTGAAAGTATTTTTTCCACTTAAAACAAACAAACAATGAACCAGACAACACAAGGTAGTCCTGTAATGTTAACCTGAACATAAGGGAAAGGAGGTGGGAAGAGCCATGGGAGGCCCAGCCCACATCGCCAAGTTTTTAGGATGATGTGAAAGAGACTTTTAAGAAACATCAGTCAGATGCATTGTGGGACCTTTTGAATACTTAGTTTGTCAAACCAACTGGCTAACCATATGTAACATAATTTGGAAAATCTGAATTCTGATTAGAGACTTTAGACTTGTTGAATCTTAAATTATTTGACTTACTTATTAAGTTGTTATAATGGAATAGTCACATTGAATTTAGAAGAACAGCCCCCCAAAAAAGAAAAATGCCCAGCATATCCTAATTCTTGGTTCAGTTTTGCTCACTCATTAAAATGGCAATGTGAAAGCTGGGAGTGGTGGTGCACTCTTGTAATCCTAGTACTTGGGAGGTTGAGACAGGAGGATCGCAGGTTCGAGGACAGCCTCAGCAATTTAGTGAGGCTCTCAGCAACCTGGTAAGACCTTGTTTCCAAATAAGAAATAAAATTGGTCAGGGGGTGTAGCTCAGAGGTAGAATGTCTCTGGATTCAATTCCCAGTACCACAAACAAAACAAGACAAAACAGCAAGGAGTGGTGGCGCACGCTTGTAATCCCAGTACTTTGGGAGGCAGAGACCGGAGGATCCGGGTTCGCAGCCAACCTCAGCGCACATGCGCGCGCGTACGATCGATCTATCTCTCTCCTCTCTCTCTCTCTCTGTCTCTCTCTCTCTCTCTCTCCCCCGTCTCTGTCTCTCTCTCTCCCTGTCTCTCTCTCTCTCTACCTAGTGAGGCCCTCCGCAACTTCATGAGACCCGGTTTCAAAATAAAGCATAAAAAAAATAGGGCCGGGGGTGTAGCGCGGAGGTAGAATGCCCCTGGGTTCAATCCCCGGTACCGCAAAAAAAAAAAAAAAAGACAAAACAAAAATGGGAACGTGATTTTTGTAGTTGCTCAGGGCAAACATCTTGGAGTCCTTGATTCCTCTCCTTCCTTCTCTCTGCCTGATTCGCCTTAGCTGGGTACCTATATACCTTGTTCTCATTTCCATTAAGTCTTCCCTGTGGTCTTATCATCAACAGCATGCTCTCCCTATGAAAGAACCCTCACAGCTGCTTTCTCTTTGCTTTATCTTTTTGTTGTTGGTGTTGGTGCTTATTTATTTATCCCTACCTGGAATGTTCCACATTTGTTTATGTGTATTTCAACCTCTATCTGGGCGGGGAGGATGGGGCTGGTCCACTGCTTCATCCTAGAGCCCAGAACGGTACCTGGCATGAAGTAGGGACTTAGGGACTCAGCAAGTGTTGTTAGATGAATGGATTGAGAAAACAATGGAGACCGTGGTGTCCCGATGACCTTTGTGAAGACAGCCTTGTCTCTGTACTTTTCATTCTAATTTGTCACCCATATTCATATTTTGCTTCATGTTGTTGTTATGAAGCCAAAATATATGCTTTAAGATACAAAGTTAAATTCCCTACTTAGAGAGCTAGAACCTTATGTTTGTATCAATCTACCAATCTGAAGATTTGTCTGCAACTTACGAGATGTATTATGGACTGTAATTGTGGTATGTGCTGTGGACAATATGCTAATGAGGGACATGGCCAAGGATGCATAGGGGGTTTAATTGCAAGTCACCACTGCCGTTGAGTCCAACCTTTCTGCATAGAGCCATTTATCATGAGTGACAGCGGAGAGAGGAGGAGAAGCAGCGGATTCTTCCTTGGATCTCTCTGCCCCCGACTCTTTTCACCCTGTCATTCAGTTTACAGTCCTTTTTGTTGGCTGCCATCATTCCCAGAGGACATATTTATCACCATAGGAAAGAGCCCAAATGACATCAGCGGCGGCACTTACAACTCTGTGCTGTGATCCAATAAATAATGTGTGCTCAGCATGTGGGAGTGCTGAAGCATCCCAGTGCTACCAGGAGCCGTGCAGGGTTATCCAGCCTCGCTCTGTCCAGGAGCTGGCTAGACTACATGCAGAATCTCAGGCCCCACCCCAAGCCTGAGTTCTAACATGATCCCAGTGATTTGCCTGGACAACGAAATTTGAAAAGCATTGGGCTATAGAAGATCCAACTAACGCCCAGAGCCACCATTTCTTTAGGACATTATTTAAGACCATGATATCACAAATAAAAGCCAATTAAAATGAGAAAATAAAGCTTTTCAATTCTCATACAAGGGAAGTAATAGAAACAAAGGTGGAATTAAAGCATTGGTTTGACCTATGTGGATACATGGTTTCCAAAGCACTTGGAAATTCTTCCCATTCCCTCCAGGATGGGCACTATTCCTATCTGGGGCAGAGCAAACTGATGTTTGGAAGAATACCTTGACTCTCCCACGATGACACAGCTGTTTGGTAGAATAAAGATCACCAGGACCAATCGTAGGAACCCCAATCTAGTTTCTCTTTTGCTTCATCAGTAAATTTTAAAGGCCTTTCTTTCTTCCCTTCCTTCCTTCCTTCCTTCCTTCCTTCCTTCCTTCCTTCCTTTCTTTCTGTCTTTCCCTCCCTCCCTCTCTCTCTCTCTCTCTCTTTCTTTCTTTCTTTCTTTCTTTCTTTTCTTCCTTCCTTCCTTCCTTCCTTCTTTCTTTCTGTCTTTCCCTCCCTCCCTCGCTCTCTCTCTCTCTCTCTCTTTCTTTCTTTCTTTCGTCTTTCTGTCTTTCTCTCTCTCTCTTTCTTTTCTTTCTTTCTTCTCTCTCTCTCTCTCTCTCTCTCTCTCTTTCTTTCTTTCCTTCTTTCTTTCCTCTCTCTCTCTCCCTCCTTCCCACCTACTTCCACACACCTGTCTTTTGTGAAGAATGACACGTATAGCTGGTCAAAGCATGTATTTTCTTTTTCTCATGACTGAGCCCCACATTCATTTAATGTGGGGCAGCTCTGAACAGATGAAGTTTTCATGATTCTTTGCAAGTCATTCATTTGAATCCATCTGAAAGGCCTGTGCCTCTGGTGAGCATTCATCACAAAACCGGGTTAGTTTAATAAAAGATGTAAACGACATGTGTATTTGGGATTAGCCTAATGAGTCCTCAGTACTGTGGCAATCAGGAAGGAGATCCCTGAGTAAGTGGTGCCACATAGCTTTGGCTTATTTCTTAAATATGCATTAGTGTTTTTGAACATTTTTGTTTGAACATTTTGAACAAAGAAAAAAAATTAACAAAATTGTGGGAGGGGGAGTAAATTGTGAGGATTGGAGAAGGGTGAGGGACATATCCAGTAGTTCCCTAAAAAGATTTTATTTATTTTTGGTACTGGGGATTGAACCCAGGGGTGTTCTATTTCCAAGTTACACTCCCAGCCCTTTTTATTTTGAAGCAGGGTCTCACTAAGTTGCTGGGAATCTCGCTGAGTTGCTGAGGCTGGCCTTGAACCTGCTATTCTCCTGTTTCTGCCTCCCAAGTACTAGGATTACAGGCATTCACCACCACACCTGGCTCTAGTAGTTCCCTAAAAAGGTTTTAAAAAGATACATGAAAAGCTGGGTGTGGTGGTGCACGCTTGTAATCGCAGTACTTTGGGAGGAGGAGACCGGAGGATCCGGGTTCGCGGCCAACCTCAGCTCTCTCTCTCTCTCTCTGTCTTTCTGTCTCTCTCTCTGTCTCTCTCTCTCTCTCTACCTAGTGAGGCCCTCCGCAACTTTGTGAGACCCGGTTTCAAAACAAAGTATAAAAAATAGGGCTGGGGGTATAGCGCGGAGGTAGAACGCCCCTGGGTTCAACCCCTGGTACCGCAAAAAAAAAAAAAAAAAAAAAAACACAAAAAGATACATGAAAAAGTAGACAGTATGTCTTTGGACTTAATTTGTATATGTTGTGTGTGGTGGGGTGGATGGAAAGTTATGCACATGCGCACACATGATTTGATCCTAACACGTACTTAAATATCTTCCCTTGGAGCCTTTTAGGACAGATTCTATGACTTTACCTAATATTTTGGCGGAATCTATGAAGACCGACAATGATAGCACTGAGTAGATTATACTTCTGTAAACAAGATAGAATATATTTAGATAAACTTCAGACTATCATAAAGACTTGCATTTTTAAACTCTCTAGCTTTCTTTTGTAGATTCTTTGATGAAAGACCTGAAGGCTTTAAAAGCTTATCATGCAAGCCAGGCTCAACATGCCTGTAATCCTAGTACTTGGAAGGCTAAGATAAGAGGATCACAGGTTTGAGGCCAGCCTCAGCAACTTAGTGAGGCCCTCTGTAACTTAGTGAGACCCTATTTCAAAATAAATAAAATAGGGCTGGGGGTGTAGCTTGGAGGTAGAATGCCTCTGGGTTCAATCCTCAGTACCATACACACATACAAAAAATACTTATCATGCCAGGTGCAGTGGTTCATGCCTATAATCCCAGTACTTGGGGGGCTGAGACAGGAGGACAGCAGGTTCGAGGCCAGCCTCATCAAATCAGTGAGACCATTATTTCAAAATAAAACAAAAAGGGTTGGGCGTGAAGCTCAGAGTTAGAATGCCCCTGGGTTCAACCCCTAGTCCAAAAAAAAAAAAAAAAAGCTTATCACAGCTCCACAAACCTCACATTAAATGGCTATGTGTGTGTGGGGGGAATGGGGGGTAATGCAAAAATACTAAACATAACAGATTTATGGGGTTTGTTTATTTGGAGTGTCAATAACCAGTTCTGTTTGGGAATCTGAAATTCAGTTTAGAGAGAACACAATTTGGGTAACCCCTGTGCTCTCATGAACATACCAGAGGGCTGTAAGTTATAGAAATATGGCTCAAGAAATAATAGTTGATACTCCATAATGTTCTAGTAGGTCTCCAGGGCCCAAATAATATGTATGGTCTACACCAAGGTACACCATGTGAATTCTCCATACAACCTCTACTCAGCCATATTTCATTAGCAATCATTTAATTAAAAATTGGAGCACTCTGGGAGGTTCATAGCTTATGGCCATTGTTTAATATTTGTTTTATGACCAGCAAGGAAGAGGTTGTGGAAACCAGTGACTCTTCTCTTGGGGAATAGATACAATCAGAACCATCAGCCCCGAGCGTACATAAAACAGCATCTAAATCACATTTATCTCCCACCAGAGGACCAGAAGCACAGTGACTGTGTCTCCAGAATTAAAAATTAATAGCCATAAAAGGGACTATAAAAGGGGTGAAAAGGATGTAGGTTTTGTAACAATGTACAGAGAGCACCTAGAGGGCCATTTATTTGCATTCTGGAGCTGGAGACTTACAAAGATGGTCCATTCCATTTTATAGTTTTAAATGAAAAAGGCTTGTTTGCAAAACCAACTTGAACTCGGCTAAACTTTGTTTTGAAGCAAGAGGTTGTTAGCCTGATTTTCTATGACCAACTGACAGTAAAATGCAACCAGAGAATTACAAAATCTCTTTATTTTGTAATGCTTGAATAAAATTTTATTGTAATATTTCTTTTGGTTTTAACATTGTGATTGCGAGATCCAATATTGACTCTTGCAAAAAGTGATTCTGAAAAATTGAGCTCTAAATATGAAGATGTGTTAGGGGTATACCAACCAATTTATTTCTTATATTTTCCTTTTTTATGGTTGCTTATGAGTAATGGTATAAAGTATATATTTAAATATGTCTGAAAGGGTTCTTTAAATAAAAATTCTAAATAAAAAAACAAATATTAACTCTTTCTAAGGAAAAAAACCCACCCTGATCTTACTTGGAAGTAATGCGATCGCAATATTTTCTAAAAAATTTCATAATATATTGGTACAAAGTAATTTTTCCATCCAGAGGTATTTTCAATATGCTACATTTTTAGAGAAAAAGGTCAGCATTTTCACCTCTTTTATTCAACATAGTACTGGAAGTCCTGGCCAGAGCATTTAGGCAAGAGAAAGAGATAAAAGGCATCCATATTTGAAGAGAGGAGGTCACACTGTTATTGTTTAAAAACAACATGATCTTGTATATGAAAAACCCTACAGACTCCACCAGAAAACTGTTGCAGCTAATAAGTGAATTCAGTAAAATTACAGGATACAGAACTAGTAGTGTTTCTATATGCTAGCAGCCAGTTTTCTGAAAAAGAAACCAAGGGAACAATCCCGTTTACAATAGCTACCAAAATACTACTACTACTACTACTACTACTACTACTACTACTACTAATAATAATAATAATAATAATATCTAGGAATAAATTTAATTAAGGAGGTAAACAATATCTACAATGAAAACTACAGAACATTGATGAATGAAAGCAAAGATGATATGAATAAATAGAAAGCTATCCTGTGTTCTTTGACTAGAAGAAATATTAGTAAAATACTCATATTACCCAAAGCAATCTCCAAATTTAATGCAATCCCCATCAATATACCAATGTCATTCTTTTCTGAAATAGAAAATCAACCCTGAAATTCACAAAAGACTTCTAGTAGCCAAAACAATCTTTAGTGGAAAGAACTAAGGTAACTGGAGGCGAAACATTACCAGACTTCAAAATATACTACAAAAGCTACATAAGTAAAATCGCACGGTACTGGCATAAAAACAGACACACAGCCCAGTGGAACAGGATGGAGAGCCCAGAAATAACTCCAGGCATTTCCAGCCAACTGAGTTTTGACAACGGGGTCAGTGGAGAAAGGACAGTCTCTTCAATAAATGGCGCTGGGGAAACTGGATATCCACATATAGAAGAATGAAACTCAACCAAGCTCTCTCTTACCAGTTACAAAAATCAACTCAAAATACATTAAAGATTTAAATGAAAGACCTGAAACTATGAACTAACGAAGAAAACATAGGGGAAACACCCCATAATATTGGCCTGGATAAAGGTTTTTTAATATTATCCCAAAAGCACAGGTAACAAAAGAAAAATTGACAGATGGGATTACATCAAATTAAAAAGCTCTGCACAGCAAAGGAAACAACCAACAAGGGAACATCCTACAGAACGGGAGAAAATATTTGCAAACTATTCATCAGACAAGGGGTTAATATCCAAAAAATATAATGAACTCAAACAACTCAACAGCAAACAAAACAAACAAAACCCCCAAATAATGCAATTTAAAAGATCTGAATAGATATTTCTCAAAAGAAGACATACAAATGGGCGATGGGTTCATGAAAAATTTTCAACATCACTAACCATCAGGGAAATGTAAATCAAAACCACGAGATAGCACTCCATCCCATTTAGAATAAATATTATCAAATAGAAAAAATTAACAAATGCTGGTGAGGATGCAAAGAAAGAGGAGCTTTTATATCTAAATTAGTACAGCCATTTTGGAAAACAGTATAGAAGTTCCTCATAAAACTAAAAATGGATCTATCATATGACAGCAATCCCACTGGGTACAGACCCAAAAGAAATGAAACCAGCCTGATAAAGAGACACTCGCACTTCGATGTTCGCTGTGGTGTTAATCACAGTAGCCAAATGGAATCAACCACGTGGTCCACCAGTGGATGAATGCATAAAGAAAATGTGATATACATACATGATGAAATACTATTCAACCCTAAAAAAGAATGAAATCCTGTCATTTGCAACAACACAGATGAACCTGGAGGAAATTATGTTAAGGGAAATGAGCCAGGCACAGAAAGACAAACATCGCATGATCTCACTCTTATGTGGAATCTAAAAAAGTTGATTTCATAGAAGTTGAGAGTAGAATAATTTTAGTCTTGAGACTGAGGGGAATCAGGGAGAGAGGGTACCAGGAGAGGTTGGTTGGTCCAGTTAGATGAGAGGAGTAAGTTCTTGTGTTCTATGGCATAGCAGGGTGTATTTAAAAATAATGTATTATATATCTCAAAATACTTAGAAGTGAGGAGTTTGTATATACTCACCACAAAGAAATGATAAAAGTTAGAGGTTATGGATATGCTAATTATCCTGAACTAATCATTGCCCAGTTCATACACGAATCAAAACATCACCTTGGACCTCATAGGTATATTTAAATATTATGTGTCAATAAAAATATAATTAATTATTTTTTAAAGGAAAAAAGAAGGAGGGCTAAGAATTTCGTCCACTATATTCAACAGGACAATCGATACTCTGTGCTGGTCACAGTAAAACTAATTATATTTTACTGAGTAAAATCCTAAGCCGTTTATGAAAAGGATTTTACTTTAGCTTTCTATATACTTTATATTATATAGTTACTAAGAATTCCTATGCTATGGCATTTTAGGAAGTGTTTGTTGAATGAATTACCATGGTGCATTACCCTCCTAGCCAAGAATGCTTCTCATCCTAATGGGCAGACAATGACCACGAGAAAAGATAGGTTAGCTGTTTGCCAGCATCCTAAGTGTAAACCATGCCTCCTACCTCTGGCTCCTGGGAAGGAAGTCGAAGTGGGAGATGCAGGAGACCTGGCTGGCTGGCCTGGCTAGCTCCTCTTGGCCTGTAGAGGTGGGGGAGCCCCTCCCACCTCAGTCAGCTCTGAACTGGTTACTTTTTCAGTAGGGCTGCTGAGTCTGCTGCAAGTTGCACTTCATACTTTAGTTTGGTGCTTTTTATTCACAGGTCAAACTTGATTTCTTTAAAACAAAGCAAACAAAAACTTGACTACATCTTCTTTGCCCTGGATAGAATCAGTGACTCATAAAGAACTTGGCAAAAACAGTTTTATGAAGAGTCAAGAATTTACTGAACTAAGAAAATTTAGGAGTGAAACCTAACTATGAGGTTTTACCGCCTGTGTGTTCTCGGGAAACTTAAAAAGCTTCCAAGTGCTTCAGTTTCCTCGTCTGCAAATGGCAATAAAAGTTCCTGGACTATAAGTTGTTGTGGGGATTAACTGAGCTAATTCTTATAAAGAATATAACCAGGCATGGTGGTACATGCCTGAAATCTCAGTACTTGGGAGGCTAAGACAGGAGGATGGCAGGTTTGAGGCCAGCCTTAGCAACTTAGCAAGACCCTTAGCAATTTAGTGAGACCCTGTTTCAAAATAAAAAATCAGTCGGGCATGGTGGTACATGATTGTAATTCCAGTACTTGGGAGGCTGAGACAGGAGGATCGCAGGTTCAAGACCAGCCTTGAGGCCCTCAGCAACTTAGTGAGACCCTGTTTCAAACTACAAAATAAAAAAAGGATTTGGGGGGTAGTGGGAGGGTAGCTCAGAGGTAAAATGCCTCTGGCTCAATTCCCAGTACCACAATAAATAAATAGATAAATAAATAAATTAAATTAAAAATAAAAAGGGCTGGGGTTGTAGCTCAGAGGTAGAACGTCCCTGGGTTCAATCTTCACTATCACCCCCAATGCACAGAATAGTGTCTTTCAAATACAACATGATACATGTTAACTCTTGTTATCTTCATCATTATGCTATTATTCTCTTTGCTTGGCTATTCTGATTTTTGGTGTACCTTATTTCTTTCCTCAAAATAAATGTAATAAAGCAAATTGAAATGCCTTGTTATGGTTTATTTTGCATAGACAACTATATTTGGCAAGATTTTTAAACCTCCTTCTAGTTCTAGCACTATAGCAACATTTTTGACATATCTCCATTTACCAGCATTTGCATTTGTTGGCCTGAGAGGACTCTGCACACTGGCAAGCCAAAGTACCAGGTAGTACATCACCCACACCCCCAGTAGCTTCAACCATGGACAGGTGGGGGTTGATGATAAACCCTCCAGATCCCTCGCCCCTCTGGTGGGATAGTTCAGGGTTTGCATTGTTCCTGAGCTACCCAGCTTCCTGAGCTCCAGTGCCCACGGGGGAACTTACTAAACAATGAGCATGTCATTGCCTGCTTTCTCTTCTTCGTCTCCACCCCTGCCTCACCCTCCTACCAGTGTCTCCTGAGATCCTCTCTCACCTGACCTCAGGCTTAAGTGGAAGTGGAGCTGAAATCCCCCAAGGAAACATTGACTAAGTTTCTGAGTCTGGATATTGGTAAAATCACCAATGAGTGCCAGCTATAGTCTTATGTCAGATGGCTGGTCTGCCCTCCTCTGAGGGTAGTAGAAGTCCCCTGTGCTGAGTCTATTGGAAATTCCTACAGGTGGATAGAATCTCAAGCAGGAAGAGCATTGCATCCTAAATCAATTGTTTAATGAACATATTCAGAATCTACAGAAAATAAAAAACAAAATATATGTGAAATTGGTCCCTTGGCTACTTAGTACAAAAACATGGACAAGAACACAAGTCTCTGAACAGTTTGTATAATTGTTCTGTAGATTTAATCAGATTCTATACATGAGAGCATCACTCCCAGCATGTATTAAAGATCAAAAGGAGCCGGATGTGGTAGCGTATGCTTGTAATCCCAGTACTTGGGAGGCTGAGACAGGAGGATCATAGGTTCGCTGCCAGCCTCAGCAACTTAGTGAGATCCTCTGCAACTTACTGAGACTGTTTCAAAATACAAAATAAAATGGGGCTGGGAGTGTAGCTCAGAGTTAGAATGCCTGCGGGTTCAATTCCCAGAACAACAATAACAACAAAAAAATCAAAAGGCTCTAATAATAGCAAATATATAAGGCAAATGTATATATAAAATATAATATATATACATATATATATGTATATATACTATATATATTGTACTGGGGATTGAACCCAGGGGCGTTCTACCTCCAAACTACACCCCCAGCCCTTTTTATTTATTTATTTTGAAACAAGGTCTTGCTAAATTGCTGAGGCTGGCCTCAAACCTGCCATCCTCCTGTCTTAGCTGCCCAAGTACTGGGATTACAGGCATGTACCACCATGCCTGATAGTAATTTTTAAATGCTTATTATGTACAAAGCACAGTGATAATAGTTTTACTTAATCTTTTTTTAATGCTTTGGGATGGGAACTATTATTATTTCCATTATACAGAGGAGAGCATAGAAGAATAGAGACTAAGTCACTTGCCCAAGGTGATAAAGTTTGTAAGTATCAAAGGCAGGATTCAGATCTCTAACACAGCTCAGCTCTTCACCTCTGTTCTATTCTGCTTTGCTTCTTCTTTTTTTAATACTAGTTCTTTTGTTGAATAAGAAAAATTGAGGATGTTAAAAGATTTTTGAGGCTGGGGATGTAGCTCAGTGGTAGAGTGCTTGACTAGCATGTGTGAGGTCCTGGGTTTAATCCCCAGCACCACACACACACACACACACACACACACACACACACACAAAAGTTTTAGCTTTTAGAACCAAACTCAGATGACATCAGGTAGTTGGATACAGGGGTTGACTGAGAAGCCCCAAGTCTAGGAACTTCATCTAGGATAGCCTTATCCACACTAAAGGGATATTCTTAACTCCCACTAACTTCCTGTCACTCAATTCCCCAAACTTTTATTCTTTCTTTAAATTACTAAAGCAATATATGCATAGGTAGGATATAAAATGAAAAAGAAAGACTATCCCTTTTCTTCATGAACCTCCAATCTTGTCCCACTTCTTATAGTTAACCACTGTTACCAGTTGCTTCTAGGTAACTCTAGAAATATTTCCATAGATTTACCACTAATCTTTTAGATAAATTTTGTCATGGCATACATAATGTCCTGCTCATTGTTTTCTTTAACTTACCAATATACCTCACCCATCATTTCCTACAAATAGCTCTAGATCTAGCTAGTGCTGCATTGATTGACAGGGATATACATGAGTACTGGCAAAGCATGAGGAAAAAAAGAGAAAGAAAACAATTTTGATAAATTTGTACAAAACCTACTAATATCTAAATATATAATATATCAAATATATTTAATTAAATATATAATAATATATAACAAAATTATATAATATATAATTAAATATTATATATATTAAATTTGAAACAGGGTCTTGCTAATTTGCTGAGGCTGGCCTCCAACCTGCCATCCTCTTGTATCAGTCTCCCAAGTACTGGGATTACACATATTTACCAGCCCACCTGGTAAACCATTCTGAGAATCTAAAAAATCCTAGAGGGAAGCTATTTTGATTTTAAAATAAAATTTTGACTTTGTTTCTGGTTTTGTGGTTTGTGTTTTAAATTGGCATTATATTTGGGGAGAATATTGCTACAGTTTAGATTTGGAATGACCTCCAAAGGCTCATGTGTTAAGGCTTGGTCCCCGAGGGTGCTCCTATTGGGCGTAGTCTAATCTTTAAGAGGTGTGCAGCCTAATGGGAGGTCTTTGGGTCATTGGGACCCTGGCCCGCTGCTTGTTCTTTTTTCTCCCTGGCCAAGATGTGAGCAGTTTTGTTGTGCTACGATGTGCTACTTTGCACAAGCGCAGATAGATAGGGCCAGCAGATCATGGACTGGAACTTCCCAAACTATGAACTAACATAGACCTTTTCTCTTCATCAGTTGATTTTCTCAGGCGTTACGTTATTCCCAACTTATAATGACAAATAATGCTGCAATGAGCAGCTACATCTGTTCCTCTTCACTTACCTGCAGGCATACATCTGCATCTCTGGGCATAAATTCCTACAAGTCCAGCTCCATCTGATTTCCCGAACAATGCAAACAGTTTCTGGAGCAAAAAAAGAGAAAATGGGATTTTATATGTGGCAATCACAATCTTAATTAAGAATCCAGAGAAAGAGTGAGTGAGAGAGAGAGAGAGAGAGAGAGAGAGAGAGAGGAGACAGTTCCTTCCTTCCTTGCTCTAAAACTTATCTCAGAGAAATCTTGTTGGGAGAACATGACATATCTCCTTATACTTGTACAACAAGTTTGGGAGTCTCTCCAACAGGTGCAGTTGGAAGAATTTGGGGTCCTTCAGGGAATGTGACTCACCATTCTCATCAATAGATACTACCATTACATACTTTCCAATTTGTGGTGTTTTTTCAACCCACATACATAGCCCACAGGTGCTAGAAAATAAGAGAGAGGGGAAACATTCCCTGTTCCTTTTTTCCCCCCACAATAGACCTGGTGAGATACATTGGCTTTGTTCATAATGATGTAGCAGAGACCATTAATTTGGAGCCCTGAGTTGTAGGACAGTCTAACTTTACTAATATATATATATATATATATATATATATATATATATATGAGTACTGAGGACAGTCTAACTTTACTAATATATATATATATTATATATGTATATATATAATATATATATATATATAGTACTGAGAATTGAACCCAGGGGTGTCCTACCTCCAAGTCACAGCCAGTTCTATTTTATTTTTTATTTTGAAATAGAGTCTCGCTGAGTTGCTGAGGCTGGCCTTGAACCTGCTATCTTAAAAGTCACTGAACAGGGCCTGTTCAACACCAGTGCTTATGCCGCCTTGTGATGAAATCTACTTTAGAACAAATGTTCATGTCAATACAAGATCCCATTATGTTCTATAAGCCATAAATCTTTTCCTTGAGAGACACGCCACTATTTAATTAATTTGGACAGACACTGCAGAGGGCAGAATTTGGCTTGGAGCAATTAGTTTGTAATTAGTCAGCTAAGGGGGTGTGCATGTGAATGCACATGCACAAATATACTCACCTTCCAACACTCACCCCCTGCCCCCTGTGAAGAGGACATTACCCTGGCAATGGAGATGAAACGCTGAACTCTGACAACGTGGAACCCCTAGAATTTCCATGTCACCAATTTTACTTAACATCAAGAGATGTTTTTTCCAGGAATTAAATCTATTTTAAATTCGTTCCTAGTTTTTAAATTGGGTAGCCATGTCAGAATCCCATGTTTATTTGCTTTGCATCCCTGACTGCTTTGTAAACACGGTTCCCCAGGATTCTTCAGTCTTCTTAGCACATACAGCTTACCTGATTAGTTGCCATTAAAGCTAATGTAAGACAAATACTCGTCCTGAGAGAGGGGAGGCCTGTAACTTTAATAATGCCAGAGGGAATTTGTACAAGCTCACACCTCCAACCCAGACCTTGTCGTCTAAGCATACCCCACAACTTGTGAATTTCAATTATTTGTTCAGAGGGGCCATTCCTAATTGCCTGGTGTAAGCCTGCCTTTAGGATACAGAGCGGAAGACAATGGAAAGGCTACCCTGCGAATTAGGGCAGCAGCACTTAAACATATAAATTAACCAGGCCTCCTTTCACAGCTCCCCCTTTCTATTCTGAGAGGTTTCAGTCTGGTGACATCAAAGACAGGATTATGGGAGAAGATAAAAACTTGATCTAATGTCCATGTTTGAAGTCATGAAAGTCCTCCCTCGCTCCATGGCAAAATAACCCTCTTCATCACACACACACACACACACACACACACACACACACACACACACACAAAACAGGGTGCAGGTGCAAAGGAGCTTGGGGGTGGGCTGAGGATGGGAGGGGGCTTCCAGAAGGCCTTGGTTTCCAAAGCTTGTAGGAATAACTGAGAGTTAAAGCCTGGCAAAATGTGCTAACAGATTGTTTGTGGGCTTGGGCTGGCTTTGTTCTGCAAATTAATATGTTAAGTCTTTCTTTTAAGCCCTTGTGATGTTGGTGTGATTCTTTAATGATATTTTAAGTAGGTTTCCCTCACTATCAACAAAGATGAGAACAGATTTTTTTTTTTCTGTTTAGTGAAGAGTGATCTCTGACTTCAACACCCTTAACAAATATTTCTTTTAATGTTATTTGTCAATCAAATTCTCCGCCCAGTAACTAACTCAGTATGCGGGTTGATTCTGTATCAATGGGATATGAAGAATATGTATTCATAGTAAAATGATAATGTCCAATAGGCTTTTTTAGATGAGGGGGGGCAAAAGTTTGCAGAAGGACAGTATACTATAATTTGAAGGTGTTATCTTACTTTGGAATTCGTAGAAATTGGGATGAATACAAGCGTAGTTCCTTTAATAAATATATGCAGCTGCACTGCCTGGTATTACAGCCAGAAAGATTTATTTTCAAAACTCTGCAAGCTACGGGACCATGACTTTTAAAGTCTTTAGTACTTAAGCACTAAATCAGCATTCAAGTGGATGGTTAATCTCCCAAGGGCCAAAATGAAGTGCCCTGGCCTAGATTATAACAGACTGACTGTTAGAAAACTCCTTCTGTAGCATCAGACCTAGTAAGTATGGAGTACACCCAGAGCCTCTGGACAAAAACTGCTGTATCAGACAGAGTTCCTCCCCACTTATTCCTTTTCTCACACTATGTAGACTCATGTAGACTTGAAAAATGAAACAAAATAAGAATATTTTATGATGTGGAGGTGGTAATCATGTATTAAAATTTTGTCTGACAGTCATTTTAGAGCTGGGTGTGGTGGCACACACTTGTAATCCCAGTACTCAGGAGGCTGAGACAGGAGGATCACAGGTTCGCAGCCAGTTTCACATCAGCAATTTAGGGAGGCCTTCCGCAACTTAGTGAGACCCTGTTTCAAAATAAAATAATAAAAAATAGGGTTAGGGTTGTAGCTCAGAGGTAGAATGCCCCTGGGTTCAATCCTCAGTACCAACGAAAACAACAACAAAAAATAAACAGTCATGTTAGGTTCAACAACCATGCAAAGCTCTTCATCCCTCTGTTCTCGGGTTTGGGGTTGGGGATCCCATGGTGTCTTTGTTATTGCTGTTACTGCTTTTGTATTATTGCTCCTCTGTATTGGCATACAGAGCAATGGAGGAGGCAGGAGACCAATGGCATCCATGCCCAACAAATGACATGTTCCATTCTCAACAACGACCCCGCCTAACAGTCGAAGAAATCTTCAATCTCTTGGATTGCTGTATTGCAGCTCTCGCTCTCATTTTCCCAAATTCTCAATCTATGAGAAGCTGAAAGGTCACCTTGAGTACATTCCATGCCTGTGTAGGAGTGGTAGTAAAGCAACTGGAACTTAAGAAGAGAAAAAGCAGTCACCATTAAAAGGGGTTGTCTAAAGACAACAGGGATGAAAGTTCAAGGCCAGCCTCAGCAACTTAGGGAGACCCTGCTTCAAATTTAAAAAATAAAAAGGGCTGATGGTGCAGCTCAGTGGTAGAGCAACACACACACACACACACACACACACACACACACACACGCCTAGCTAGCTCCAACTCAACTGTTGCTATACAATTTTTCTGTCAACTTCATCAACAGTTACGGAGGGTTAGTGTTGACACTTCCAACTGAAATTATGGATTTATTCTATTTCTCCTTTCAATCTGATCTCTTTTTTGCTTGATGTGTTTTGTAGTTCTCTGCAATAGTTTCAAGCGAGGAAATGTTTTCTAAAGATCATATTATCAGGGACATTAGGAGTTGTGAAAGGCAGAATCAAGTGCAGAAGACCTTGAAAAGAAACTAATGTCAATCAGAAACTGATGGTATTTGTTATCAAAATCTAAAACCAAGTGTTATCATCAGATCAAAAAGTATAGCAAAGGCGGGCGTGGTGGCGCACGCTTGTAATCCCAGTACTTTGGGAGGCAGAGACCGGAGGATCCGGGTTCGCGGCCAGCCTCAGCTCTCTCTCCCTCTCTCTCTCTCTCTCTCTTTCTCTCTTTCTCTCTCTCTCTCTCTCTCTCTCTCTCTCTCTCTCTCTCTCCTTAGTGAGGCCTTCTGCAACTTCGTGAGACCCGGTTTCAAAATAAAGTATAAAAAATAGGGCCGGGGGTGTAGTGCGGAGTAGAACGCCCCTGGGTTCAATCCCCGGTATGGCAAAAAAAAAAGTATAGCACATGTGTCTGTGTATATGTGTGTGAATGCTCACTAACAGCAATCTCCATTTGGATTATCAGTGCAAATAAAAGTGATGAGAAATTCTGTAATAGAAAGTTTGTGCAATTTCCACTATTTCCATCAATAAAAGGGAAGACTATTGTGTAAGATATCTAAACATATGAAGTTAGAAATCCATTTACTTTATTATAATATTTTTGGAAAGACATAAATTTCTATCTAAACATCACACTGCACATTATCTTTATGGCTAAGAAAGGAGGGGAAATAAGAATGCATACATGGACTTGTTTAACTTTGTAAAATGAAACTCAAGAAGGATAAATCAGAAACCAATAAAAATAGCTACCTGTGGGAATTAAGGGGGAAAAGGATGGAAGATTTCTCTAAGCATATCTTTTCATATACTTTTATTATAACTTTTTAATTGTAGTAAAATACATATAACATAAAATTTACCATTTTACATTTTTTTTTTTTCTCGGTACCGGGGATTGAACGCAGGGGCGTTCTACCTCCGCGCTACACCCCCGGCCCTATTTTTTTTATGCTTTATTTTTGAAACCGGGTCTCACGAAGTTGCAGAGGGCCTCACTAGGTAGAGACAGAGAGAGAGAGAGAGAGAGAGAGAGA